>PVLC010000135.1:0-61141 GCA_004027655.1 Graphiurus murinus
GTACTGGGGATTGAACTCAGGGGCATTCTACCTCCGAGCTATACCCCCAGCCCTATTTTTTAGTCTTTATTTTGAAACCGAGTCTCACTAAGTTGCGGAGTGCCTCACTAGGTAGCTGAGGCTGGCCGCGAACCCGGATCCTCCGGTCTCAGCCTCCCGAATGCTGGGATTACAAGCGTGCGCCACCACGCCCGGCTCATGTAACACATTTCTTAAGTTATGCTTCTCTACCTTGTTTCCACTTACTGATTATTCACATCATGCACTACTTTAACTTGATTATTGCCATGATGTTTTATTCTTCTAATTTTCAATATGTTCTTTTTTTTTTTTTTAATTTTGCAGTACTAGAGATTGAAGCCAGGGGCATGCTACCTCTAAGCTACACCCCTAACCCTGTTTTGTTTTTTAATTTGAAACTAAGTTGCTGAGATTGGCCTTGAACCTGAAATCCTCTGTCTTTGTGCCACCATACCCAACAAATATATTCTTTTAACAAGGTTTTCCATTCCTCTCTTTCTTTTGGTTGCCTCTTTCTAGCCACCTCCAAGATATTTGATTAGTCTTTTTTTCTTGATATTTTATGCAGGCTGTTCAGCCATTTTATTCTTAAGTGTTTTAGAATCTTTGATTAAGTACATTCAGAGACACTGTAGTTCTTATATTCTGCCATTAAATGATCTCTTTGGTTAATATTTTTAAACTAGGATTTTATTTTTAGTTGATAAAACTAATACTTTATATTCAAATACAGACATATATATTCTCTACCATTTATTAAATGATTATTGCATGCCAAGGATTGTAGCTTATGGAAACTATCTGATACCTACAACATTGTAGTTATTTTCATTTTATATGCGGCACAATAGGTTTTGGGTACGTAAATTATCTAAGGCCACTTGTTTTTTTTTTTTTTAAGGATTTGGAAGTGAAGTGTGTGTGTGTGTGTGTGTGTGTGTGTGTGTGTGTGTGTGTGTGTTGAAGTGAAACTATCATTGCATTTTTTCTAAAGTTGTAGAAAATATTTCTACAACTTTTTCTAAAGTTGTCAGAAATTTTTTCTAAAGTTGTCAGAAAGTATGCAAGTATTTTATAAACTTAAACTTTATATTTTTTAAGGTTACATGTGGACATATTTTTAAAAGGTTATTATCTTTAAAAAATACTTGATACTATTTTGTTATTGTTGCCTGCTTAGTGTTCTATAAACTTATTATTGAGCCAAATCAAAAGTTTTCCTCACTTGCATGGTGGTGCATGCTTGTAATCCCAGCATTTGGGAGGCTGAGACCAGAGGATCTGGGTTCTCGGCCAGCCTCAGCTACTTAGTGAGACACTCCACAATTTAGTGAGACCTGTTTCAAAACAAAAATAAAAAATAGGGCTGAGGGTATAGCTTGGAGGTAGAATGCCCCTGACCTCAATTCCCAGTACTGCAAAAAAAAAAAAAAAGTTTCCCTCACTTGATAAATATCCTTCCAATAGAATCATTATTAGGAATTCTACCAACTTCTCATTGAAGACATTTCACCTGAAGAATTCTGACTTGTTCCATCCTGGCATGGCTGCCCTGTAGCCATGCCTCCAGCTGTTGTGTTTGGAGTTCCTTTCTCTAGCATCCTTGGGATGCCTTTCTGGAAGTCTTTGTGTTTGGTTCCTGTTCGGGGATTGTGGATCCTTCTCTGTGCTTTCACCTTGGTTTTGGTGGATCACACCCTCCCTCCAGTCACTCCTGGAGGAGAGGTACGTGGAAAGTGTACTTCTGAGAACTTGCTCACGTGAAATGGTTTTTATTCTACTTTTGCACTTAGTTGATAACTTGATCAGATTTAATTTTTTAAAAAGTTGGAAATTGTGTTCCCTCACAATTTCGAAGTATCCAGTTTCCAGTTCTGTTTATGAGAAATCAGAAGTCATTCTGATTCTTGATAATCTGTATAAAATTCACCTTTATTATTCTTGAAATTATTGAATGCTCTCTTTAATCCGAATGTGCAGAAATTTAACAATAATATGCCTTGGTGCAAGTCTATTTTTATCCTTTGCATTGTATGTTTAGTGGTCTTAAAAAACAGAAACTTGTCATTCATTTCTGAGATTTTTAAAAATTATTTGATTTGCTTTTATCCATTCTTTTTTTCCCCAGCCCATTTTTGAGATGATAAATTTGCTAGACTACTTCTTAGTCTGTTTGCTGTGTTTATCTTGTTTCCTTAGCTTTATCTTCTTGCATGTTAATTTATTTCATGCTTCTATGCATGTATAATTTATAATTTTTATACTTTTCAGAAGTTAAAAAACGTTTTACCATCCTATTTTATAGATCTAATATCTTTCTATATTTCATTGAGGATATTAATGATGTTTTTCTTTTTTTTTTTTTTCAGTATTGGGGATTGAACTCAGGGGCATTCTACCTCCGAGCTATACCCCCAGCCCTATTTTTTATTCTTTATTTTGAAACCGAGTCTCACTAAGTTGCCGAGTGCCTCGCTAGTAGCTGAGGCTGGCCGCGAACCTGGATCCTCTGGTCTCAGCCTCCCAAATGCTGGGATTACAAGCGTGCGCCACCACACCCGATTCGATGTTTTTATTTTCAATTAAATTTTACTTCCACATTTTTTCTTCCAAGTTGATTTTTAAAAAATCTATCAGTCTATGCTGATGTCCTTTCATGTTAATTGTTTTCTTCAGATATTTAATATTAGGCTATCTGCATGTATTGAGTGGCCTACTTTGGAAAGAAACCAAACCCTGTAGGTATGAATGGAGTTTTATTGATCAAGGTCCTCATTGCAAGATAAACTGACTGGTTATAATCAGGGCAAGGGAAGGGGTTTTCTTATATCAGAATATTTAGCCCTTCCAAAGAAGAGCCAGGATTTGAACTCCAATACATGATTTGAAAGTTCATGCCCTTATCCATCTTTATTGACTTTCAGATCAGCTTCAGTGTTGGTGTGCATGGTATCATGTTATTTCTAAGAAAGTTAACAATCTTAGACTATTTAGAACTCTCATTAATGAAGATAATTCTCTTCCACCACAATTATAATCTTCTTTTTTTTCTAACTGACATATATGAGCACCAAGAAGAATACCTCATGCCTAGAAAGTGCTCAGAAAATAATTGTTGATTGAATTCAGATCTTGATCATAGTTTCAAGTGTTTTGAACAATATGTAACAGAACGTAGAAGAAACTCAAGTTTCCTAAGTCCTGTTCGGTGCCAGAGTCAAACAATCACGTTTGACAAAGGCAGGCAAAGGAGGATACATTCAGCTCTGAAAGAGAGGTTTTCTGTTTATGCAAGTTCTTGGAGCAAGGGTATATTTCTTTATATTTGGGACTGGGAGGTGTTATTGAGGGGCACCAACTATTAGCTGGCTTGAAAGGGGCAAGCAGAGAAAGACTGTAGGCTATAGAACTGTTCAGCTAAGGAACACTGGGTGTACTTGTAGACCAGGATTGCAGCATTTCAGATCTTGATTCAAGCATACAATCTGCTGACTGCTTCTCAGAGACATTCCCATCTGTTCTTCTCTGCTGACTGGGTCTTTTTAAACTTAGAATGGAGAGATGTCCCCATGGGCTACTCCACAGCTATCTTTCCATCTTTGCTAGCTCTTCTCTCTCTCTCTCTGTTTCTACCCACTAATTCCTCATCATTGGAGTAGGAATAGGGAGTGAGAACTTAATTCTGAATGCCAGTTTGGAAGAACCGACATCAAAACAAAGGGACTCGGCCATTGGCATGGTCATTTGCTTTGATATTGCTTTTGTCCTTCATTTTAATGTCTAAGCTCCCATTGTCAGGTATAAACCAGTGGGCTAAGTGTTTCCTGAAAGAAGCAAGAAGAGAGAAAGAACATAGTACTTGTAATATATTTCTCTTCTGGCAAAAATGAAGAATTCATGCTTAGAGATAATTGGCCATGAAAATTTGAGCTTAGGATAGAAGACAGTGCTACGTTGGGTTTGTCAATTGGTGAGGAAAATGAGTTGTATTAGAAAATAATGAGAAAGGTATGGTGTCTGGCAATATTTAAACAAAGATGAGTCACTTGAAATGCCTGGAGAAAAAAATAATTTATCCAGTTTTATAGCTATATCATGTTAGAACACAAAGTATAGCTTGCAAACCTAAATTTTCAACCCAATTTTAAATATATACTTGTAATATCTTAGAGCAAGTAATATTAGAAATTCAAGAATAAAAAATATGCAACATAGCAACATTCCCTATCTTTTAAATTAACCTTTTAAAATAATTATAATTACCTGCTTATTATATATACCCTTTGGAAAGCAGAAAGAAAAAATTATCTATGGATTCACCTTCAAAAAAAACAGCTAGCCGGGTGTGGTGGCGCACACTTGTAATCCCAGCATTTGGGAGGCTGAGACCAGAGAATCTGGGTTCACGGCCAGCCTCAGCTACTTAGGCCCTCTGCAACTTAGTGAGACCCTGTTTCAAAATAAAGAATAAAAAATAGGGCTGGGGGTATAGCTCGGAGGTAGAATGCCCCTGAGTTCAATTTCAGGACTGCAAAAAAAAAAAAAAAAAAAAAAAAAAAAAAAAAAAACCAAACTAGCTAATATTAGTATCTGACATATGCATTTTGCTTGCCTTTTTGTAGAGTTTTTTTTTTTTTTTTTGGTCTTCAGTTGGAGTTGACTGTGGTTATGTTCTGATAATGCATATCTGCGATTTATTCTTTTCTTGTCATGAGATTGAATAAAGAGTGCCTTAGTTCTTGGCTTGAATAAATTCTCTATGCTTTTAACATAAAACACTCTTCAGATTAGAAAGTAAGTAATCCTTGGAGCAAAGAAGCAAAGAATGTATGTTGTACGACCATTTAAAAAATATCAGATCTGCAGAAACGTCAGAAGCATGAAAATGGCTTGGGGAAAAAGTGTGACACAAAGATAAGACTTTAAAGTTCTTGAGGTGGGGAACAGTCTCTCAGTGGTCCTAGGACACAGAATTGATATCTAGTAATATTTATTAAATGTGAATAATTATTACTGCTGGGCTCAAGGGTAAAAGAGGACAATGTTTTCACATGGAGGCAACAGAGGAAAAAAGTGTAAAAAGAGGCCCTACTGAACCCACAATGGAGATTCTCTCTGTGCTAACTAGTTACCACCCCAAAATACCTGCCCTTAATATTGTCACCAACAAAATGAGACTATTAAACTGTATAATTTTAATGAGTTTCTTGTCTACTGTGGCATTCAGTGACTCAGTGAATTTATGATTCTGGAATCGAATGCTATGAACACAAATATCCTGAAACCTAGCAGCTACCTTGACTCTGCCTTCTCATTCCTCACATCCAATCTTTTGCCAACTTTGAACGATTTTACTGTATACGTCAGGACTTGGCAAATAACTGCGTGTGTATGCCAATCAAGTTTTATTGGAATATAGTTATGCTAATTAGTTTCTGTAGTGTTTGTGGCTGCTTTTGTGCTACACTGGCAGAGTTCAGTAGTTGTGACAAATGGTATGGTCTGCAAAGCCTAAAATATTTACTATCTGGCCCTTTATGGAAAATGTTTACCAACCTCTGATCTAAATAAATGCTTTGTGAGCACATCTTTCATGTCCCTCAACATCCTTACTTTGACCTGACTTTGACCTTCATCTTTTGTCATCTGGAGCACCCAAGAGTCTCTAAACTTAGTTTTTCTGACTCCAATTTTGTGCCTTTACCATATCATTTTTAAAATCTTGAAGTACCCATTTGTTCACTTTAAAACTCCTCAGGAGCAACCCTCCTGAACTATAAAGTCCAAGTTCTTTACCTAACATACAAGGTTAGAAAACCAGCACACCTTTCTGAACATCTGAAGACCCTTCCAGTCTTTTTTTTTTTTTTTTTACTTTTTTATTTTTTTATTGTAATAATTCGTGCTTTGTATGTATACATCTTTGTTAGGTACAAATTGATAACGACATATGTGCTCACATTTCTTATCTGACCCCTTCCCCAATTCCCACCCTGCTCCCTCACCCTCCCTCCCTCTCAAGTTCAGTTCAGTGAGTGACCTTGATATAATTGTGTAAGTACATCATGTGCCTTAAGATGTCCTTCCCCCACCCCCTGTCCATCCCCTTCGGTTAAATCAACTTCTTTGTTTATAGAGTGTCTCTACTTTTTCATCTGGGGGTCCTCTTATGCCCCATCTTCTCCCTAACAACTGCATATTAGGGAGAACATATGCTTCTGTACTCTTTGTGACTGGCTAATCTCACTTAACATAATGTTTCTATTCTCATACTTCTATTCAACATTGTACTAGAAGTCCCAGCCTGCAAAATAAGGCAATAAAAAATTAAAATAAGGCATGGAAATTGGAAAAGCAACAGTGAAATTATCTTTATTTGCAGATGATGTGGTTGTTTATACAGAAAATTCTAAGGAATCTAAAAAATTATTATTAGAACTAATTAATTTAGCAAGATTGCCAGATAAAAGAATAACATACAAGCATCAAAGTGTATTTTTCAAAACTAGAGACAAATATTTGGAAAATGTAATAAAAATTATAAAAAATTATTTTATTTGCAATAGCATAAAAAATACTTGGGGGCTAACTAAAGAGTTATAAGACCATACACTAAAACTATAAATATTTCTAAGAGAAATTAATAAACTTTAAATAAAAGGAGAAACATACCATATTAATTTATTAGGGAAATAGTATTAACTTGTTAATTCCTTCTAATTGGTCTATAGATTCAATGCCACCCCAATCATAATTACAGTAGTATTGGTTGTAGGAAATGACAAACTTATTTCAAAATTATGTGGAAATAAAAAGTACCTAGAATGTATAAAAAATTTTTAAAGAGCAAAATTAAAGGACTTACACTGCTGGACTTGGTTTTTGATCTGATATATGCTACACGAATTGCAAATCTCAGGAAACCCAACGCAACTGCAATAGGCCTAAGTACAAAAAGGCTCCTGTTCGCTTTCCTACTTGAAAAGTCCTTGTGTAGATATAGCCTTTCAAAAAGATTGGTCCAGGTTTCTAATTGTGTTACTTGGCAATCAAGGTGTCGCATGTACCCCCTGGTCCTTCCTCTTCTTGAGAGGACACCTGTCATAGTGGATGAATTAGGGATCCACCCTTATAACCTCATTTAATCTTTTTTTTTTTTTTTTTTTTTTGCGGTACTGGCAATTGAACTCGGGGGCATTCTACCTCCAAGCTATACCCCCAGGCCTATTTTTTATTCTTTATTTTGAAACCGAGTCTCACTAAGTTGCAGAGTGCCTCACTAGGTAGCTGAGGCTGGCCTCGAACCCGGATCCTCCGGTCTCAGCCTCCTGAATGCTGGGATTACAAGCATGCACCACCACGCCCGGCTACCTCATTTAATCTTAATTTCCTCTTAAAGGCCTTGTCTCCAAATATAACCACATTGGGGCTGGGGCTTCAACATATGAAAGGGGCACACATTTGGTCCATAGCAGATGTAGATCCTTTGATTCTCTAAACAAGCCTAAGGTTCTTCTACTCATAAAAGTGTAGACGCACATACATACAAAATCTGTGTATTATTATAGGCCTTAAAAGTCTCTGCTAAACAGGAATATCTGAAGCAGCATTGCATGGGAAAACATTCAAGAAAAAGATAGGGAAAAAATGTATATAAAGGAGGAGGGACATTCCCCTCCCGATTTCCATTCATTCAGTGATTATTCATGGAGTTCTGCCTAAGTACCAGGTGCTGTGCTAGAACTATAACACTTGCTAACATGACAAGTTTTTGTTGGGGGAGACAGAGTAAACAAACATATTATTCAATATCAGAGTACCAAGTGCTACATAAAGAATAAAAGAATGATAAGGTGCTATTTGCCTGGGAAGTGCCTTAGGTTATGTGGTCAGGGATGTCCTCACTGAGATGTTTAAGTAGAGGCTTGAATGAGAAAGAATCAACCATGCACATGAGGGTACAGGTTGGCAGCTGATGAAGTTCCTGTTTCTCTGGTGTAGTATTAGCGGCAGAGCCACCTCCTTTTGCATGAGCTGCTTCCCATATTGACTTCTGCTGCCTGCAGGGCAAGGATTCAGAGTTTTCTCTGTGCTAGGTCATGACTGTTGTAGATTACTACCTTTGCTTTGGATGTTTTTCTCATATACTGTCTCTGAAATCTCTAGGTCATGTGTTCCAAAGGGCAAGATCTTTCAATTCAAACATCTGTTCCTCTAAATTCATTGACATTGCCAGAGCTTAGTCATTCTTGTCTTTAGCTTGAATTAGAACAACCATGGAGGAAGGTTCAGCATTGGTGTGGCAGATGCATAAACAAAAATTACACTGTAATACATGTGTTGTCGTTTGCATATAGAATGCATCTTGGAAAAGCTCATGTGTTATCAATACAAAAAATGTTCAGAGGTGAAATAATTGAATCAAGACTCTAATCTCATCAGTGGATGAATCACTCGATGGATTTACATTTTGAATGGATTCACTAGGGTGTGACTGGAGCAGATGGGTCACTGGAGGCATGGCCCTGAAGACCGTGTCTGTCCCTGGCCACCTCTTGACTCTCTATGCTTCTCTCTGCTGTGAGCTGAGAATGGCTTTTCCTTAGCCATACCCTGAGGCTCTGCTGCCAAGATGTTTCTGCCTTTAAAATTGTGAGCCAAATAAACCTTTCTTCTTCTGAGTTGTGCTTGTCAGGTATTTTGCTCACCGAGATGAAAAAGCTAACTCATGCACCATGTTTCTATAATGTATGCTGGGGCTTGGAAGGATCTAGAGGGACCCGAAACAGCAAGTGGAAGATGGGAAGACTTCTCCAGGAAGCTGAATCTTAAGAATCCCCCATTGGCCTTAGGATGAAGAACCACATCCTATTAGGGCCTGCAGGCTCCTGTGGATCTAGTGCCTGCTGCCCTCTCTAGCCTTGTCTAGCACCAACTCCCCATGCACTCTGTAGCCATGCATACATGCTCAGGGTTCTCCATTTTTCCTTTGAATGTGTCACCATCCCTCTGACTTTGCACACTTGACTTTATTCACCTGGTTGATTCTTTGCCCAGTGGATTCCTGCATGTTCTCAGGAAGGTAGTTCTAGACTCTAGACTAGATGGGGTGTCCCCCTTCCCAACCACACATCCCACCACACACAGGACTGTGAATGCCTGTACACTTTCACAAGCTGTGACACCTGAAACCATTTCTAATGTTTGTATGATTGTCTTCTCTGCTGGGTTCTTATCTTCTAGGGGCATGGACTGCATCAGATTTACTCGAATGACTCACCAGTGTCTAGCAAAGTTCGTGGCAAATAGAAAGTATGTAGTAAGAGAGGGAGGAAAGGAGCAGCGCATTTGCCAGGAAGATGGAGAAAAGGAAAGGAGAATGGGAATGGGGGGAAGGTGGGGAGGGGGTAAGAGAATTATAGGCAAAAGAGAATACATGAAAGAGTCCAGGAGGTAATGGAGAAGAAAGAAGACAACCAAGAGACATGTCAGAGGCCAAGGGAGAGGGAACGTGGAGGTTGCCAGTCACCAATGAAGCTTAATGTGCTTGAGATCTAGGGCCAGCAACTAAGGGTCATTAGTGGAAGCAGCCAGGTTCCAGCAGATGGAGACCTGGGTGGGAGCTGGGAATGGTATACAGCTGGTGGGTGCTCTGCCACTGGACTGCTGGTTTTAGATGCTGCCTCTGCCACTTGTTGGCATGTGACTTGGCAAGTTACTTAACTTCCCTGTCTCAGTCTATTCAACTATAAAATGGGATCCTAATCCATCTACTTCTTAGAATTTAAATGTTTTTGGCATGCGCATTAGCTACTGCTATGTAATGAATTGTTTGGGAGTCTGTGCAACTCACAGGCACACACTTATTTTTCTCACTTCCAGTTTTTTGGTTAGCTGGGCTTGGCTTTGGGCTCCTAGTTGGAGTCCGTTTTACTTTGTCCCATTTTGGGGTCCAGGTCAAAGGGACAGGAGTTCTCTGGGGATGCTTTTCCACTGGCTGTCACAAGTACACAGGAGGCTAAACCAAACTGCATGACTTATTTAATATCTCCCCTGATGTCCTGTGCACTCGCGTCCATTGACCAAACTAACTTCCAAGGCCAGAGACCTCGTATAGGCACGTATACTCTGTCCCAAGAAGAGAGGAGTGCCTATGCATCACACAGTAATTCAGTTTTCCCCAGCATGCAAAATGCTTAGAATCACATCCATGTGGATCTGTTTACACTTTTAACAATAATGTATAAGGAGAAAGAATAGGGTTTTTTTTCTCCCCATAAATGAACAAGAAGAGAATTGATGGAAGATCATCATAGGGCAAAATGTGAGCCAGTGGCCTGGTTCAAGATCCAGGACTGAGCAAAGCGGGAAAGTGTGAACTTACACCGTCGCCTTCTTCCCTGTGACTGTGGATAACAGCAGCGGCCATGGAGGCAAATGGTGCGGTTGATGGACTTCTCTCTGATCTGAGTTTTTGTGTTCTTGAGCCCCCCTTCCCCCCACTCCCTAATCTTAAGGAGAGAGTTAAGTAGTAACAGTTGGTGTTTACGATGTTTTAATGGCCATCATATTGAGAAGTAACTGGAAGCATCTTTAAGAAATAATTTACACCACCATAAAATGAATTGCTAATCTCTCAGAGTGGATTCTTTAGACTTTTGCTATTTGTTTTTGTACACCAGCCAAGAAGATAGAGACCAATGAGGAAACCGGTAAAATATTTTAGAAGCATTGTCTGATTTGAAAAGCTAAGTAGGAACATAAATCCCTTCTTAAACACACAGTTATGTTTTCCTTGCTTCTTTGTGGTTTTGTTTAGTTATCTCTTAGAGCAATGTGCCTGTGTGTGATTAAGATGTCCACAGGACGCACACCCACCGGTGCTCAACTGGAGGAATTATGGGTGAGAACAGAAGGGCTTTGGGATGTGTCTCGACAGTTCATAGATTTCCAAGCTTATTTGGTTTACCACCCCCTTTTCAGAAAAAAACAAACTCAGAGCCCCTCCCCTCTGGAAATCTTCCTTCTTTAAGCAAACAAAAACATACAGTGACAAATTTGCATACTTTTATGTATCTATATTTTATTCTAGCGCCTTCTTTTGCAGGGATGGTATCTCCTACTTGGGGACTGTGGCTCATAAATTGGCGCAATATTTAAAGGGAGTCAGGAGCAGGGCCTGGTGATACACATGTGTATTCATAGTACTTGGGAGGCTGAGACCGGAGGGTCATCGTTTCAAAGCCAGCCTCAGCAACTTAGACCGTGTTTCAAAATAAAAATTAAGCTGGGTGTGTGGTGGCACATATCTATAATTCCAGTATTTGGGTGTCTGTGACGGGAGGATTTTAGGATTGAAGCCAGCCTCAGCAACTTAATGAAGCCCTCAGCAATTTAGAAAGATTCTGTTTCCATATAAAAAAAATAAAATAGGGCTAGAAATGTAGTTCAGAGGTAGAATCCCCCTGGTTTCAATCCCCAGCACCACATAAAATAATTAAATAAATAAATAAATAATAACTAGAACTGGGGTGTGTAGCTCAGAGGAAGAATGCTCCTGGGTTCACTCAATCCTCAGTACCCAAAAGAGAAAAAGAGAAGATACAAGTAGTGATGTTGATTAACAACAGAGACATGACTTATTGAATGCCTAATTTTGTGGCAGTGCCTTGAGAGGGTGGGCAAAAACTTTGGGAGTTCAGAGTAAGGAACATAGATGTGGAATACGCGAATGGCTTTTGTTGCTGTGTGGTGGTTCTGAGCATCCAACCCAGGGCCTTGCATATAATTAGCACATGCTCTACCACGGAGCCCCAGCCCCTGGCAAGAGGCTTTTAATGAAAAAGCTACATCTTGAAGGATGCTCATGTATCCGTGCATTGCACATCAATATTGCCATTGTGTGTTTATTCACCTTTGTTACTGAAACAACATGAAATAAGTTCCTTCCCACTTGAAACATTTTTTGATCGTGTTTAGAATTGCAAATTTCTTATGTTGACACCCAAATCCCCCCTTGCTCACTGTGATGGCACCCAGGTTATCCTTCTGTCTCATCACCATTATCTTTTTTTTTTTCTTTTCTCATTTTGAGGCACTACGAATCTGGGGATCCAGCCCAGGGGCAAGCACCGTACAATTAAGCTACATACACCCCCTTGCCTCCATGATTTTTTTCATGTCCTTTAGGTTCCAAGTGATTTGCTCTTCCTTGTAAATGCCCCACCTTTTCCTAATCTGTATCTTTTACATTGGCTATTTTTATTGGACAATCCCCCCTAATCTTTATGGGGAAACCCAACTTGTTCAGGCCTATCTAAAATACCAGGTTCATAGGAGACATTTCCTGATTTCCTTAGCTTGGAAGTAATCATTGTTTTTATTGTGCAGCCTCTCATTACTCCCACCCTCCCTTCCTCTCTATCACCTGTACCATAACGTTAGCTTATTTTTGTTCAGTAGCACACAAGTACTCAGGCTTTTGGCTTTCCTAGACTTTTCTTTTTTTAAGTGAGAGACACATAGTTTCTATAGCTCTTTTCTTTTGCTAACATTAAGACACATATACATACATACACACATACACACACCCACACACACACCATCTCTTATCTAACTTCATAAAAGATACACAGTTATTAAAAAAAAAATGTAGGCAAGATGACAGGCCTTTATGCTGAAACCATCTGGCCAGCGGACACTCCCGAGGCTGTCTGTTTTTGCATTTTGCTGAACAAAGAAGAGGTGCCTCATCCTGTATTTTTCTGATCTCTGGATAGGCATTTGGAGCCACAATTTTAGTAAACTGTGAGCTTTACCAGAGCTGATTTATCTCTGAATTCCAATTTATCTCTGTCCCCCTCAGAGATAATCCTGGGTCTCTAAAAGCTTGTAACAGGAAAATAACTGTGATTTGTGACACAGAAGTAACCAGGTTGGGGAATAGATTATTCAAAGATCTGACAGTTGTCTCAACTGAGCAGAAAGTCACTTTTTTATAAAACCATGTCTCAAATGTGGATGAAAGAGCAAAGGCAGGTTGCAAAAACCTGTATATTCTTGAAGAGCTAGAAATTTTATTTTTAATCCCTTGGTTATGGCATTGTGATTATTTCTCTTTCCATAAAGTCTAGAGATGATTACTTAGATCATTAGAAATAATTAAGCAACTACAGAAAAATGTAATTTTCTAAAGTAATATCACAAATTTTTGTTTTCCTGTTCTTTATATTCATTCATTCATTCATGCATGCATTCATTCATTCATTCTTTTTTTTTGGTACTGGGGATTGAACCCAGGGGCATTCTAACTCTGAGCTCTACCCCCAATCCCTTTTATTTTTAATTTGGAAACAGGGTCTCACTAAGTTGCTGAGAGACTCACATATTTGCTGAAGCTTGCCTTGAACCTGCGATCCTCCATTCTCAGCCTACCAAGTACTGGAATTATAGATGCGTGCCACCACACCTGGTTTCTTGGTTCTTTTTACAGTAACATTTATAGAACAGACTAAGTTGATTTTATTTATTTATTTATTTTTTAATTATAATTTTTATTGTAGTAATTCGTGCAATATAGCATACATCTTTCTTAAGTACTAGTTGTTAACAACATATTTGCATACAATTCTCATTTGATCCCTTCCCCAATTCCCACCCCATTCCCTCCCCCTCCCTCCCCCTCAGGTTCACTTCAGTGAGTGACCTTGATATGATTGTGTAAGTACATCATGTGCTTTAGGGTGTCCCTCTGCCCCATGCATCCACTACAATTAAATCAACTTCTTTGCTTTTCAAGGATCTCTCCTTTTCATCTGGAGACCCTCCTATGCCCCATCTTCTCCCTAGCATCCACATATTAGGGAGAACATATGCTTCTTAACTCTTTGTGACTGACTAATCTCACTTAACATAATGTTTTCCAGATGCATGTGTATCTATGTTTATAGCAGCTCAATTCACAATAGCCAAACTATGGAAGCAGCCAAGATGTCCAACCACAGATGAATGGATTACAAAACTATGGGATATGTACACAATGGAATTTTACTCAGCCATAAAGAAGAATAAAATCATGTTCTTTGCAGGGAAATGGATGCAACTGGAAGACTAAGTTGATTTTAATACTGAGAGAAAGACACTGATCCTTCAAACTTGCTCCATCCACTGCAACTCTCTTTGATAATGGACATATTCAGTAACCTGTAACCTGCACTGTCCAATATAGTAGCCACAGCCATGCAGGGCTGCTGAAATGTGCCTAGTGAAACTGAGGAACAAAGTCTTAAGTTGTATTTAAATATAATTAAAATAGCCACCTATGACTGTTGACTCCCATATCAAAAAATGTGGTTTCAAATAATAAACCAAGGGACACTGATGATTTGTCAACTTTGTCATCTGATCAATTTTCTTAATAACTTAAAGGTATTTGAAAAGGAATTTTTTTTTATTAAGGCATCTTTAGCAAGTTGCATACTTACCTTTCAATGGCTCAATTGAATGTTGATCTACTTTTCATCCTCAAATTACATTTTAAAAATGCTAATTCATTTTAAAAACAGAATTAAGATCTATTAATTTATTATTGCAATTCTTGTTTTAGATAATATGATCTTATAGACATGTATATACATGCATATACAATTGGCCCTTTGTATCCATAGGTTCCATGTCAGTGTATTCAACCAACCACAAACTGAAAATATTCAGAAAAAAAAATTTGCATCTGTATTGAACATGTATGAACTATTTCTTTGTCATTATTTCCAAACAATATAACAACTATTTACATAGCACTAACATTAAGAATGATAAGTAATCTAAAGGTTATTTAAAGAACACAGGAGGTATGCGTAGGTTATATGCAAATACTACGTTACCTAATATAAGGAACTTGAGCATATGTAGATTTTGGTATCCCCAGTGGGTCCTGGAGCCAATCCTCTATAAATACTGAAGGATGACTGTGTACACATTTTGTGAAGATCAAGTGAAACAAAGGCTGTAGCTTGTTAAACTTGAATGCTTCTTTGAGCATTCTTATGAATAGAGAGTAAGCAAATAAAATTGCCTACTAAGATTATCCTCCTCCACCCCTTCTGGGAGAGGAATACGCATGTTCATCAAGTCAAACAGGAATCTATCAAGCCTTTTTGATGCTTCAGTGGTTTGGTGGATACTTACATTTCTGCCAGGAATTATTTTCTTAATTTTCAGGATTATCCCTGCAAGTAAATTTTAAGCTGCTTTTTTTTTTTTTTCCTGGAAGCCTTTAGCTGACTTTCTGTCCTTTCTACCTTCCCTAGAAATGCTGAACAGTCACCCAACCAACTCTTTCCTTCCTCCTCCCTTCCTTTCTTTTATGGGAGCTGTGTGTACAGGTGCATGCAGATGTATGTACAAAGGGTCAAGGTATTTGGTTTTGAAGAAATCCAATATCATTAAGATGCTATTAGCAAGAGCAAAGGAAGTCATTATAGCAGTGGTTAATCATTGTTGAGCACTTGCTGTGCAAAAGGCATTGTCTAGACACTTTAAATATATTTTTATTCTAAATTTTTTTAAAGAAATTAGGATTGTTCGAAGTTCTATGGGTTGTCTTACTTTAAATTTTTTATTTTTTATTAAGGCACCTGACGTAGCATGTTCAGTGTCACACAGCTGGTCAGTGGTAGAGCCAGGTTTGCTCAATTTTAGAGCCCGTGATTGTTACCTACTAAGCAATAATTAAGATGTAGAGGAAAAACCATATTGCCCAGGGTAGTGTGATGTGGTAGGGGCAAAATGGTATATGGTTGTGAAATAATTCTGGTTTTCCCTTCCCTTTTGCCATTTTTATGGGGACCTTAAACATGTTGCTTAGCATCTCTAAGTCTCTTCCTCCTTTTAATACCCACCTTAGTGATAGCCATGAGAAGCCCTCCATGTATGTTACTTCTCTACTAGTTCCTTTTCCACTGCTGAAATACTGTCTTGTAATACATAAAGGCTTCCTAAATGATTTGGCTCACCTCTTTCCCCATTTGGCTTCTTTGAAATGTCAGTAGAAATGATGGTTCAGGTGCAGATATTTGTCTTATCTCTATTTACACCCACGTTTCTCAGTTTCCACTAAGGTCATTTATGCATTTTAGGAGGTATTTTTTTTCTTCTTCGTTTTCAACTGAATTTCACTTTAGTTTTGTCTTTCTCACTTAGGATTGCATTTTAAAGTCTACATGGTGTACATGGTTAATATCTAGTTTATTTAATAGTTGTTAAAGTTGTTAATGTCTAATGTCCTTCCACAATGGGAGGGGGGCAGCGGTTAAGATGAAGGATTGATGTTCAGTGAACACATAAGTGTCAAGTGTTTTTTTTTTTTTAACGTATCTCACTTTAACAACACACTAATAATGTGAAGATAAGAATAAAGTAATGTTCCTATTGGCATTTTATAGAAAGGTGCTATAACTTGCCAGTGCTTAAATATATATTGCATTAAAGTGGTAGAGATTGGATTTAAATCAATGTATGCTAGGTAGGGGAGAGATACAAATGAAAACATAAGTCATTTGTAAACTCTTTATATAATCTATAGTGCCTATATTTTTAACCTTTTAAGATCAATTTATATACAATAAAGCACATATCTTAAGTATTCAGTTTTATGTTTATACAGTATTGTAAAGCCCAAAGCAAGATGTTGAATATTTCCATTTCCAAGAAATACTCAACCCAGCTTCCACCCAGCTTCTGTTAGTATAGAAATTAAGGCTAAGGTTTAACTGGGCCTGGTGACACGCACTTGGTAATCCCAATACTTGGGAGGCTGAGACATGAGGATCTGGTTTGTAGCCAGCCTCAGCTACTTAGTGAGGCCCTCTGCAACTTAGTGAGACCCTGTTTCAAAATAAAGAAATTGTCTTTTCCAATTAAATCTTCATTTTCTCCATTCTGCTGTTGGACTCATCCTCTTAAGTGTTTTATTTTGGTTATTGTATTTTTTAAGTCTAACATTTCTGTTGTTTTGACTTTCTATTTCTTGGCTGAAGCTATTTTCCTGTTTATGTCAGGTATTCATTGAAGTATTTTTAGCACAGTTGCTTTAAAATCTTTGTCAGATAATTCTACATCTCTGTCATCTTGATGTTGGCATTTATTGATTGTCTTTTCTCATTCAGTTTGAGATCCTCTGGTTCTTGTTTATAGGTGATTTTTTAACTAGAACTTGGATATTCTTATTTTATGCTAGGAAAGTCTAGATCTTGCATAAACATCATATTTTTTGCTGACTTTAACATAACTGGGCCAGGAAAAGAAGCAGATATGACTTAGCTATGACCAGGTGATATTAAATATCCATATTCCCAACTTGAGTTGATACCTGAGAGGTGAGACTTCTTCATCATGGCTGGGTGATGGTGGAAATCCTGATTCTTCACTGGAGACACCACTTGAAGATGAAAGGCTCACCTCTTGTTGCCTGGTGAGGGGGTCAAGTTAAGCTTTGCTTCATGCTCTCAATTGACATTATGGCATGGGGGAGGTATCCTCAGTACCAGTTGACAGATGTGAAAGTCTGGGCTCTCTGCTTGGCCTCCTATGTCTCTCTTATCGGGGGTGTTGGGGTACCTTGTTGCAGTCCAGTGAGGTAAAAGCCCTCCACCCAGCTTCTGCTAGTATAGAAATTAAGGCTAAAGTTTAGCTGGGCATGGTGACATGCGCTTGCAATCCCAATACTTGGGAGGCTGAGACATGAGGATCCGGGTTTGTGGCCAGCCTCAGCTACTTAGTGAGGCCCTCTGCAACTTAGACTCTGTTTCAAAATAAAGAATAAAAAGTAGGATTGGGGGTGTAGCTCAGAGGTAGAATGTCTCTGGGTTCAATCCCCAGTGCCACAAACAAACAAACAAACAAACAAACAAACAAACAAACAAAAAAACAGTACTTGCTGTCTGAAAGTTTTCTCTCTTTTAGGCTTCTCCTTTCCCAGTCCATTGTCTCGTTCCTTGTTTGTACTTATTGTCATTTCTAGTTTGTGGATTTCTTCAGGTCCAAGTTTGGAGCATATGAGGCAAAGAGAAAACACGAGGAACTCACTTCCATATCATTCCTCAGGTTTCAACACCCTTAGATGGTCTACCTTTTCTCTATTGTTCAGCCCTCACAGGTCTGTCTTATAGTGTCCATCAGTTTTATTTTTATTTGGTGGGATGAATTGAAAAAATCAGTAGATCATATTGCAGTATCGTTCATGAAAAAGACTTGGTTCAGTTGATAAATATAGATACATGTATACTTGGGCACTGATAAGTTGACATGTGTTTCTTTTCATATCATAGTTAAAAGTGTCTTACAGTCACCAATGTAGATCATGTGTCCCTCTCACAATTAGATATTGAATCCCATATAAGGCTTCATAGAGCCTCTGAGTATATCTGTCCTTGTGTTCTCTTCACAAATGGGAAGAGCTAAAGTGCATGTATCTTAGAGATTGTATAAAGTTGTTGTCCACTCTGCTAATGCTGAAATATGTAAGTCAAGCATTTTTTTAATCTAGTCTATTAGGTTGCTATTCTAGGTCCTATGTAGGACAGGTGATATTTGATGTGGTGATTATACTTAGGTAGTCATTGGGAAATGTGATTCCTTTCCAACAAAATGTTTTACAATGATGAAATTGTCCTTGAAACCAGCGCGAATGTGCATCACATGGCTTAGGGAGGACAATGTCCTGACACAGCTGCACGTGCTCTGAACATCTGGCTGTGATGGAGTCATCTGGGCTCAGCTCCAATGGCCACACTGTTGTTGTTAGGAATACAATTAGGCAAACTTGTGAGGACAAATGGGCGTGATCTGTGGGTTAACCCTTCACTTTCTATGTTACTTACACCCCTCTCTTTTCATTGATGGTGTGTCTTCCTTCTCCCCAGCCTCCTGCGTGGAACAGGAGACCCATCGATTACTGACTAGTCATCTTTTAATGCTGCTGAACTACCCATCTGGAAATTTGTGTTTTAGCTCTGTTGTTTCTGATAGGGAGAAACAGACTTCTACCTGTATTTACGAATCTTAAGCTTCAACATGTATATGACAAGCCACATTTAGCTGGCCAAGAAGAGGTTTGAACGTCATATTCTGGCTCCTCATAGCTTGACTTAAATGACAATATTAAACATAATTGAGCTTATTTTAATTGCCTGGAAGTGGAGGACTGTGGAGTAAATCAGAGTTAGTCCTGCAAGACCTATGGGTGAGTTCTTCCTTGATGTTATTATTTGGGTAGAGGGGTCTGGGTTCTCTCCTAGCCCAGTGCCCTGCAGGGTGTAGTTGTACTTTACCCTAGAACGAGGGTCAGTTAACATGTTCTGAAATGGGTCCGCCAGTAAATATTTTAGTCATTGCAGATAACACAGTCTCCATTGCAACTATTCACCTCTCCTTTTCTAGGTAGCACAAAAGCAGATATAGGCAATATAGATAAATGAGCATGGCCGTGTTCCAATAAATCTTTATGTAGACTGAAATTTGAATTTCATATACTTCTCTTGTGTTACAAAATATTCTCCTTTTTGTTTTTTCCCCCAATAATTTTTAAAGGTGAAAACTATTCTTAGATCAAAGCTATGTGGAAACAAGGGGAGGCAGGATTTGGTTGATGAGCCATAGTTTGCTGACCTTTGTCTTGGCAGATGTTTGCTGGATTTCAGGTTCTTTTGCCCAAGGAGATATTGTACTTCCTTTCTGTTAGCCAAACCCAAACTTGCGTTCCTATGACAAACATTTCTGGTTTAAAAAAAGTAAGTGTGTGTGTGTGTGTGTGTGTGTGTGTGTGTGTGTGTGTGTGTATGTGTGTATGTATGTATAAAATCTCTTGCACTCTTTCTAGGAAAATCCATACATATGTATGGATTGAACCCAGAGGCACTAGATCTAGATCACAGAGCTATACATCCAGCCTCTTTTATTTTGAAACAGGGTCTTGCTAAATTACTGCATTACTGATTTGGCCTCCCATATACTGGGATCATGGGTGTGAGCCACCACACGGGGCCTCTTGACATATTTTCATATGGAAACATCAATGATATGAGTGAGCCATAAATACATTACCATTCATTCATGCAAAATTTTCATGAATGATTTAGGCACTTTTCTGGGCACCAGAATGCCCTTAGCTGAGTAAAGGAATTTTGCTCTCAGGCCTTCACGGTGTCATCTCTATTGATTCTAGTGGTCCTTGATTACAGCATGTATTCTTAATGTATCTCTTCCTTTATTTTTGTACCTCTTCCTTTCTAAGCTAATCCTATATTTATTCAACTTCTAAGTCATAATAGGAGTTATGAAACCTGAACTAGATTACTTTCCTAGGATATCTTGTTTTTTTTTTTTCCTCCTTTAAGAAGAGATAATCAATCATATGTTATTGGTTAAAATAGAAATTTTTATCATTTTGCAATGGTTCATCTGAAAGTCCTAGAAGACCTGACTCATACTGGCATAATGATTAGACAGTTTTCTCATGATGTATCAAGTTCAGAGGTGGACAATTAAGGACAAAGGAGTAGCCCAATGATGTCAGACCTAATGTGGCTATTTGTCACTTGACCTCTCATGTTGAAGCCCTGTGATCACAAAATATCTGTAGCCACTCTGGATATCACATCTGCATTCAGAGTAGAGAGAAGAGGGCGGGATGATATTAAAATATATCGTCATTTATCAGTTCTGGTAGTGTTGTTTTCCTGACAAATTTCTTAGGTCTTCTAGGCAAGGATCTGTCCACTGCCACTTGTAGCTGCAAGGGAGTCTGGGAAATTGAGTATTTGGCCTTGTATCCTATTGTAGGAGATGGCAAAGAGGAGCATGCTGGGAATGGGTTACCAATCAGAAGCATCTCCTGCAAAGAGTTGTATATCTGTTGTGATGCTCAAATTATTTCCACAGGGAGTCTCTGCTGAACTTGAAACCATAATATAGTGAGTGGCCACCTCCATTAACAGATATTTGAAGATTGTATTCTATGGGTACCTTATGTGAGAGAGAGATGCAAAAGAAAGACCATGTCATTCAGGAACTTAATTTCTTACTAGAAGCAAGACATATATGAAAATTTAAACAACCTATCTCAGTTCTAATGACTAATGATCAGGATTGGAGTGTATTTGTTTCTGAGGTCAGTTACCCATTTAGTAATATTTATTGGCTGGTGAATGTATACAACTGTTTGTTTAGGCTTTGCAGGCACACAGATGAATAAGAAAGGCTATTTTGCAGATGGCAGTCAAGCAAATTTGTATTTTTTGGTACCTCACTACGGTTTAGTTATTTAACAAATTTTGGGTGAATTACACAGTTGGATTGTAAGCAAATTTTTCTACTCTTTTGAAATATTGACAAATTTTTCATAGGAACACACTGGCAATGAGTAGGTTGGAATTGGTTTCTTTCCATCATACCTATGCTTATATTTTAAATAATGACTGAGTACCTGCTAGAAGTTAGTTACTTGGCTAGACTAGGTTTGTAAAGCTCAGTAAGAAGTAGTTAAATGCTTCCAGGGACTCCTATTCATAGGCCTGACAGACATACTAATAAATATTTACAATGCATGGTGCATACACAGAGACACACATTCAGATATTCTAATAAGAAAAAGAGGTGAACTGTCAACATTGTTTAGGAGAATATAGTGGGTATAAGATAAGTTAAATCTTCAGAGTGGGGGAAAAAAAGAAAAATTAGTATTTCCTGAAGAAGTTATCCATGCAAATAATGGAATGGAAGAGTATATCATATTTTTAAAAATCGGTTCTGTCAAAACAGAGAAGCACAAAATATTTCAGGGAGCTGCTGGAGGTTTTTACCTGATGGCTGTGGAGGTACTGTCGGTATAGGAACCAAATTATTTTAAGGGTTTGTTGGGAATGTTTGCACACTTTCTCTTTGTAAGGAAAAGCTTCATCAGAATAAGGGACATTTAACCTTAACAAGGCACCCTCCCTTGTTTTGTGTGGGAGATTGTGGTGTGAGTGGGGTTTGGAAGGATGGAGAAGTTGGGTGACTTCATGATGAGGAAGGTTTACTTGTTCTTCTAAATGAAGGCAGTGACACCAGTGCATCCCTGGGCTGTTCTTGCATCATCACGAGGAGGCAGGATGAGGACTGGCACTTCCATGTATCCTGTCATGTAACCTATGTCAGATCCCTCAGAGGTTAGGCCTTGAGACCCAGCCTTCCTTCCAGTGATCAGAAGCTCTGCTTCTGCCAGCCAGTCAGGCTGAGACCTTTTTTGAGGAAGATTTCCAATCCAGAAAAATTCTAAGGTAACCTGATACTGTAGAGCTGCGGCTATTACACACACACACACACACACACACACACACACACACACACACACACACTATTGTCTTACATGTTCATCCATGTAAGACAAGATTCCATTCCTTTTTAAGGCTGAAAAAACAATTCATTGTATGTATGCATCATATTTGGTTTGTGCATGGATGATGATTGGGTTGTTTCCATATATATATGAAGTCCATGGAAGCATTAAACTACTTTTTTCTGAGCTTTACAAACCTAGTATCTAGCCAAGTAACTAATTTCTAGGAGGTTCTCAACCATTATTTAACATATGAACAGAGATATGATGGGGAAAAGACTAATATATATAAATATATACATATATCACATATATGTGATATATACATATATATATACATACACGCATATATACACACACATATATAAATATATGCTTACATCAATTTGAAAACAGCAACCAAAAAAAACAAGGTATTTTAGCTGAAAATTACAAAGATTATTGATGAAGAAACTCTAAAACTTTTGAATAAAAATATTATAGGAAATTTTCTTTCCATTTATAGAGATAGTATAGGGTTGAAATGAGAGTCAGTTTTTTTTCATTCTCTTTTTTTTTTTTTTTTTTGTGGTACTGAGGATTAAACTCAGGGCCGTTCTATTTCTGAGCTATACCTCTGGCCTTATTTTTTATTCTTTATTTTGAAACAGGGGCTCACTAAGATACAGAGTTCCTCACTAAGTAGCTGAGGCTGGCCACAAACCTGCAATCCTACTGTCTCAGCCTCCCAATACTGGGATTACAAGCATGTGCCACCGTACTTGGCTGGTTTTGTTTTTAAATTACTGCATCAGTTTTGTTGTTGTTTTGGTGTTCCTACATCCTCTTGGTTCAATTTTGTAGGTTATATGTGTCTAGAACTTTCCCATTTCTTCTGAATTTTCTAATTTATTAGAATGTAAGTTTACAATATACTCCCTAGTAATCCTTTGGATTTTAGTGATGTCTGTAGTAATAGCTCCTTTTTCATCGCCAATTTGACTCTATTTGGTCTTTTTCTTTCCTTTGGTTCATTTGGCTAAAGGTTTATTGATCTTGTTTTTAAATAACCAACTCTGTTATAGTGATCCTTTGTATTTTTCTTATTCTCTATTTCTTAATTAATTTCAGCTCTGATAATAATTATTTCCTTACTTCAGCTGGTTTTAGAATTAGTTTGTTATTTTTCTTGGATCTTGATATGCTTCATTAGGTTGCTTTGAGATCTTTCTGATTTTTCTAATATTACTTTTCATATTTATAAACTTTCCTCTTAGCTTCATAGTATTCCAGAAATTCTAGTATATTGTATCTCTATTCTTGTTTGATTCTAATAACTTTTAAATTTGTCCTATGATTTATTTTATGATCCATGAATTTCCCAAAAATGCTGTCTATTCTCCATGTGTTTATGCAGGTTCTGTTGTTTTTTTCTGTTGTTAGATTCGTAATCCATCCCATTATGATCTGATAAGATGCAAAGAATTATGTTTTTGCATTTGATAAGACTTGTTTTGTGGCCTAAAGTATGGTTTATTTCAGAAAATTCCATTAACAGCTGAGAAGAAAGTGAATTCAGCTGCTGGAGCTGAGTTCCTTTTTTTTTTTTTTTAATTGGTACATTGTAATCATACATCATGATGAAGATAGAAATACATACACACAGCATTCAGTGAGCCTCCCCCTGGCTTCTACTCCGTCTTCACCCTCCCTATCCATGACTTTGTATGTATATCATAAACATTGAAATAGTTCCTTCAAGTCTCCCTTCCCCTACCCACCTCCTTCCTTAGATCCCCTCCATCATTCTACTGGGGTTTCTTCCTTTCTGTCTAGCATCCCTCCTATATCCCAATTTCTCCTTCGCTTCCACATATGAGGGAGAAATTCAACCTTTCACTTTTTGTGACTAATTTCATTTAGCATAATATTTTCCACTTCCATCCATTTCCCTGCAAATGAAATAATTTTATTCTTCCTTATGGCTGAGTAGAATTCTATTATGTGTATCTCCCAAAATTTTGTAATCCAATCATCTGTTGATAGGCATCTAGGCTGGTTCCATAATTTAATTACTATGAATTGTGCAGCTGTAAACATAGATATGTATGTGTTATCGTGGTGATTTATTCCAGTTCCTTTGGGTAGATACCCAAGAGTGGTAGAGCTGGATCATATGGTAGGTTCATTCCCATTTTTCTGAGCACTCTCTGCACTGATCTCTAAAGTGGCTGTACTAATTTGCAATCTTACCAACAATGTATGAGAGTTCCTACTTCCCCACATCCTCACCAGAATTTATTACTTGTTTTTAATGATTACCATCTTAATTGGGGCTAGATGAAATCTCATTGTAGTTTTGGTTTGCATTCCCCTGATTGCTAATGATGTTGAACATTTTTTCATGTATATATTGGCCATTTGTAGTCCTTCTTTTGTGAAGTATCTATTTAATTCACTTGCCCATTTGTATTGGGTTATTTGTTTTTTTGGCAGTAAGTTTCTTGAGTTCTTTGTAGAAGGAGTAGCTGGCAAAGATCTTCCCCTATTGTCTGCTCTCTATTAATGTTCTTGATAATTTTCTTTGCTGCACAGAAGCTCTTCAATTTAATGCAATACCACTTATTAATCCTCATTTTAACTTACTGTTCCTTTGAGCTCTTATTGAGGAAGCTTTTACAAGTAACCATATGTTAGAGTGTTGCAAAGTAATTGCAAAGTCTCTGGTCTAATTTCCAGGTCCTTGATCCATCTTGAGTTGACTCTAGTAGAGGATAACACATTCTATAGATGTCTGTTTAATCCATTTGATTTATAGTACTTTTTTAGATATAATTTTTTTTTTAACTGATGTTATGTCTGGATGGTCTATTAGTGAGAAAGGTGTGTTGAAATTAGGAGTGTTGTTGTATTGTCGTCATTCTGAACCTTTAAGTTGAGTAGTATTTGTTTTCTGTAATTAGGCGTTAACATTTACTGTTATAACTTATTGGATTGTTTGCTTTACAAGTATGAAGTGACCTTCTTTGTCTATTCTAATTATTTAGCTTGAAGTTTGCTTTGTCAGATATGAGGGTAGCTATTCTTTTATGCCTTAGGGATCATTTCCATGGAATATCATCTTCTATGCTTTCATTTTAAGCCTGTGACTGCTCAGAGGTAGGTCTCTTGCAAGCAACATATAGTTGGGTCTTGCTTTTCTGCCAGAGAATGGATAGTTGAGACAAATTTCATTCAGTTTTATCAAGAGATGATTATTATTTCCCGCCGTTTTGATTTATTGCTAATGTTTACTTTGGTTTACTCTTCTAATGAGAGTTATCTTTTCCTCAGCTTATGATATTTGTTTTTAATTCCATCTGTGTGTAGGACTTCTTTAAGTATTTTCTGTAATTCTGGATGAGTAGTCATGAATTCTTTTAGTTTATGCTTACCTTGGAAATTTATTTCTTCTTTGATTCTGAAGGATACCTTTGCTGGACAGAGTGATCTTGGTTGGCAGTTATTTTCTTTCAGGACTTTAAACACATCATTTTGAGCCCTCCTGGCTTTTAGTATTATTGTTAAGTATTCAGATGTTATTCTGATTGTTTTATACCTATGTGTGACCTAGTATTTTTCTCTGGAAGCTTAATTTCTTTTCTTATTCTGTGTGTTTGGCATTTTAATTATAGTGTTTTGTAGAGAAGTTCATTTCTAAGTGTCTCTGATTCCCAAGGTTTGGAAATTTCTCCTCTATTTCACTGAAAATATTAGCATTGCCATGTATATCTGGGGGTTTTTTGTTTGTTTGTTTTGTTTTCAATTCAGATGGTTCTTAGGTTTGACCTCTTACTTTTGTCCCAGAGCTCTTCTATACTCTAATCGTGTTTTTGTTTTTGTTTATTGCTGACAAGATATCAATTTCATATACCTTATCTTTGAAGCCTGCAATTCTGCCTTCTCTGTGATCTAATATATTGCTGAGAGTTTTAACTGAATTTTAAATTTGATTTTTTTTTTGAGTGTTTAATTTCCAGAATTTTGTTTTATTCTTTTTCATTATCTCTTTATTGAAATACTCTTCCACATACTGTATTTTTCTCTTAGTTCATTCCTTAGGTCTTGTTTTAGTTCATTGATCATTTTATTTTTATTTTTGTGGTACTAGTGATTGAACTCAAGGATGTTCTACCTCATATATACTCTCAGCCCTATTTTAATTTTTATTTTGAAACAGGATGTTGCTAAATTGCTGAGGCTGACCTCAAACCTGATATCTTTGTCTCAACCTCCCAAGAACTAGCATTATAGACATGTGCCACCATGCCCAGCTTCATTGATTTTTTTAATAATCAACTTTTTGAATTATTTGCCAGGAAACCCATCTACTTTAATATATGTGGATTCAGTAATTGGGCACCATTAACATTTTCCTGTTTGTCTGTGTCCCTTATATTTTCTGAGGCCCAATATTTTGGTATTTGTTTTGATATTTCTCTTCCTGTTTTATGTAGAAATCTTTTAGTAGGTCCTTATCTCTAAGTAAGTCCTGGCCACCCAGGGGCATTCTACCTCTAAGCTATACCCCCAGCCCTATTTTTTATTCTTTATTTTGAAACCGAGTCTCACTAAGTTGCGGAGGGCCTCACTAGGTAGCTGAGGCTGGCCGCAAACCCAGATCCTCTGGTCTCAGCCTCCCGAATGCTGGGATTACAAGCGTGGGCCACCACGCCCGGCTCATATTTTAGCTTTAAAATAACCAATTGGCATAAGCAAAATTTTAATTCCAATAACCAACACCACTTTGAGCAGACAGGGTAATGACAAGTAATGATGCTAATCAAAAATCAAACCATGTGTCAATATATACTCTGAAATTTACTATTAGTGATATCTACAACTATTAACAAATAAGAAAATTGCACAAGAAATAATATAGAATAATCTGAAAGACTCAATTTTAATGATAGTATACTAAATGGAACTGGTGAAAAGGATAAAATTATAAAGAAACAGAAAAAGAGAAAAAAAGGAAGAAAAAGGGTGAGGCAAGGAAGGAGATAGAATATAAAATGAGGGGAAAAAAATGAAGAGGTGAAGAAAATGGAGTTAACAGAGAAGAAAAGAGGTATTGATGGAGGATCTAATTAACAAAATATATAATATTATATAGAAATTTGAAAAATCATGAAATTGTGGAGACACACTAGGAATCAGTTTACATCAGGTTGTTAATTCTGTTAATGGGCATAAAGAGATTCAGATTTCCTCTTCTTGACGTTTTAAATGAAGATCTTTCTTTCTTTCTGAGGATTTGATTTTAGAATCTCCGAGCTATGAGGAAGTTTATGTGACAGAGATATCATGCTGATTAGTTTGTTCTTAGCTATGACCCAAACTGGCCAAACTTGTTTGGGAAGTCTGTGCACTGAGACCTGGCCCCTCCTTGTCTCTGCCAGGCAGCCTCTGTTGAGGAGCATCATCTGATTCAGAACCAACTTCACCTTCAAAATGCCTTTGTTATTGTGACCAGGGGTGGGATGGTAAGTCTGGCGAGTCTGCTGGCCAGTCCTGTCACCTGTGACACCTATAGACTGAGCTGGATCACATCACACCCCTCCCGTGTTCCAAGAGACTCAGTTCACATGACATGGAAGAGGTGTGTCGGACACATCGGTCTGCCCTCCAGATACTTCTGGGCATGGGGTAGGTGGGAAGGGGGAACTGTGGTAGGCTGTAATGGGGTTACTGCTTTCAACCTGACCTAATCCATTTTAGTTCCACCCCATTTTTATCCCCAAAGTCAGACCACCAATTTCAAATGAAACTGTTCATTATTCTCTGCTGTGCACAGTGCTACATTGGCAGCCACAGCATAATTCACAATAGCCAAATGATGGAACCCGTCTAGGTGTCCATCAGTAGATAAAGAAAATGTATATACACACAGTGGAATTTTACTCGGCCATAAAGAACAAAATTATCTCATTTGCAGGAGGAAAATGGATGGACCTAGAGAATATTATGCCAGTCTCAAAAGTCAAGGGTTGTACTTTTTCTCTCATTTGTGGAAGCTAGAGAGAAAATAGGAAACAAATAACTCTAGATAAATGATGGGAGAGATCACTAGAATAATGGGCGGGGGGACTGGAGGAAGGGAGGCAGGGAGGTAAAAAGGAGGCTTGATGAAGATAACAGTTTAAGTATAATGCTATGTTCATATATGAAGGTATCACTACCAATCCCGCTAACATGTATGGTGTATGTGGGGGGGAGGGGGCTGGGTGGGATCTGAAAAGAAACACACCAAGTGTGGTGTGCATATATATTTGTATCACTTTGAACCCCACATGATGTATGATTACAGTAAACCAATAAAAGTATAGAAATACAATTTATATGATATAATATTATGTGTGCTTTATAAGTTTTTTTTGTTTTTTGTGGTGCTGGGGATTGAACCCAGGGGTGTTCTACCTCTGAGCTGTATCCCCAGCCCTATTTTTTTTTTTTTTTTTAATTTGGAAATAGCGTTTCATTAGGTTGCTGAGAGTCTCACTAAGTTTTGCAAAGTCTAGTCTTGAACTTGTGATCCTCCTGTCTCAGCTTCCCGAGTACTTAGATTACAGGCATGCACCACCACATCCAGCTTAATTGTTTATTTTTTAATAAGATGTTACTGTGTTTCTGACTTCTTCCTTGACTCCGTTGATACTTGGTAAAGAGATTAAACTATAAAAGGAAAATTGTGTAAAATGGTGTTTCAATACTTCATGTAAGCGTAATATGATGTGATCGAAATGCATAGAGACCACATTCATGTATCTACACAGATAAATATGCTGATTTGGGAATGTGTATGGATTTGCACCATGGTTAAAATGTCTCTTTTCCCCCCTAAAAAAAAGGGACAGAGAGCATACAAATTATGAAAAGCAGAGGTGAACTGTGGAGATTTCTCCTCTCCCACTCAGGAAGTTTAAACAGAGACTTTTGAAGCCCCTGAACTCCCCCACTTTCCCTGTCTCCCCTTGAGAGTGGCAAGCCGTTCTCCTGTGCAGGCGCAACAGCCTCATCTGAGCTCGTATTGCCCATTGTTGTATGGCAGTGACTGCTTATTTTTAACGCAGTGGAGAATTTCTTTTGGCTTGTTGGAGAGGAGCTTCCCCTCCTCCACTGAGCCGCTGAGTGCCGGGTGCTGCCACCGTCTATTCCTTTTATTCTTTCTATTGTAGATACTGATATTTTGTTTTTCGCTGGGTTGCTAACAACTCTTTAAGAATACTACTGGATTTTCCCACAGCCTCTCTTCCTCAATATAATGCCACAGAACTATTGTTTTAGTTCAGTCTTGGGGAGCTGCTACAATACTGTGACTTCATCTGACCTGCCAGTCTTTTCTTTCAAAACTTATTGTAATAAGAGATATGTCAAATCTCATTTGAACCATTTTTTTAAGTGTAGTCCAGTTGCACTTAGTACCTGAACACTGCTGTGTACCCTTCCATCTCCAGAACCTCTTCGTTACCCGAAATTAGAACACTACACACCTAGCTTCCAGAGAGCTCCTCAATTCTCTCCCACAACTCCTGGGTAGCTACTGTTCTATTTTCTGTCTCTATGGATTTAACTGCTCTAAGTGTCTCACATAAGTGAAATCATACAATATCTGTCCTTTTGTGTTGGCCTTACTGAGTTTAATATAATTTCCGCATCATTCATCCATGTTGTAATGTATATCAGGATTTCATTCCTGTTTAAGTCTGAAAAATAATTGTGTGTTATCACATTTTGTTTATCCATTCTTCCATTCATGGACATCTGGGTGGTTTCTACCTTTGGACTTACTACTACCTCCAATTCTTTCCCCTATTAAATCAGACTCTTATGCCTCCCTTACCTCGGCTCATCTCTCTCTCTCTCTCTCTCTCTCTCTCTCTCTCTCTCTCTCTCTCTCTCTCTCTCCCTCTCTCCCTCTCTCTCTCTCTCTCCCTCTCTCCCTCTCCCTCCCTCCCTCCCTCCCTCCCTCCCTCCCTCCCTCTCAAGATATACCCCAGCCTAGTTCTATCTCCTTCACTTTGGAAAGCTAACACCTAGTACCTCATGTGTCAGCTCAAGCCTCTTCTTTGTAAAGCCTTTTACTAGAGCCAGAACTCTTACTTTATGCTTCCACATGTGCACCATGTCCAAGTGCTTTTCTCTCCTTAAAAAGTATTGAGTGTCCACCAAATTGATCTGTCTGCTTCCCTCTATCATAGCTTCGAGCTCCTGGAGTGCAGGTGCCATCTCTCCTGTTCATCACCCTGATCTCTACTCCCTCCACTAGAACCTGGCACTTTGAAGGTGCTTTAGGAACATTTGTTCATCTGCAGAATAAACCAGAAATCTCTTCTCTACACAAAATCATGCTTTATATAGAAGGAAGCTTCCCTGCTAGTGAATACCTGGTGCTCAAAATGTAAGGTACTAGCGAGGCGTGGTGGCAGAGGCCTATAATTTCAGGAAGGCTGAGATAGGAGGATCACAGTTTCACTGCCAGCCTCAGCAATTTAATGATACCCTGTTTCAAAATCAAAAGGATTGGGGTATAACTCAGAGGTAGAATGCCCCTGGGTTCAATCCCCAGTATAAAAAAAAAAAATTAAGCTACCTATAAATAGGAGGCAGAATACTTAAAAACAAACAAACAAAAAAAACCTTTCTATACACGTAGCTTTATTCTTCACACAAATATTTTACTCTTCCATAGCTGTTTCCCCCTTGACTGCAAGTCCAGTGGTTGATTTAGGTTTTTGTGCTTGGATTTATTTATTTAAAACTATTTCTGACAGGTTTTGCTTTGTTTTTCCTGAAATTTCACGTCCCTAATATTTACAAATCAAGCAACTTTCCAGCAGCCTCTTATAAGGCATGACCTTCATCTCAATGCTCATCATGTAAAAAGTGCCCCTGTTTTCTTTCTCTTTTCTGTCCTCATCACTACCCTTTCTTGTTTTCACTAAAGCTATTTACTCAATTTAATGCGCTCGGCAGCTCAGGGGTCAGCTTCAAGACCCCTTTAACGTTTCCCTGATTTTCTCAACCAGTCCCATGTCTAGGGGTTTCTGGATGTTAAATTGACTCCACATGCAGCTCAGGGGTTTTACCTGATGTGCTTCCACTTTTTGTTATTTAATTCAATTGTCACTAACATTAAATTCTTCAAAATGAAGAGTTAAAATCCCAAGTGGATTTATTTTACAAACATTGATTAAAAATTATATGAGAGCTGGGCATGGTGGCCCACGCTTGTAATCCCAGTACTTGGGAGTCTGAGACTGGAGGATCTTCGTTCTTGGCCAGCCTCAGATACTTAGGCCCTCCGCAACTTAGTGAGACCCTGTTTCAAAATAAAAATAGGACTGGGGGTATAGCTTGAAAGTAGAATGTCCCTGGGTTCCATCCCTAGCACCCCCCCAAAAAATGTACAGGAAAATTTTCACTGCAAGGTGTGTGTGTGTGTTCTAGAATTATCTTGTGCCATTTTGAAGGCACCATATATTTTTTTCATGTGAAAGTACCCCATCTCTTCCCAAATTGGAAAGCATGTGCACTGCTGATGGGAATGTACATTGTCCCATAGGTGGGCTAGAATGTCTAGGTGGAGGGACCAGTGTGAGCACAGGTGAAGGAACATGAGAATCTGATTGGTGAGGGGTAGCGGCAGAAGAGCAAGGGAGGTATTGAAGCTGCCCGCAGTTCAGTGGTATTCCTCGGCCCTGAATTTCAAGTCAAGAAGCAACAGGGGATAAGACTGAAGAGAAAAGAGCAAAGCCATATATTTTTCTTTTTACTTATTAATGTCTAAATTCATTCCATGCTAATCCTCCATCTTTTAAAAGGTGGCTTTTAAAAGCCGGGTGCAGTAGCACATGCCTGTAATTTGCAGTACCTGGGAGGCTGAGACAGAAGGATCACAGCCTTCAGGGCAGCCTTCACAACTGAGTGAGGCCCTGTTTCAAAATAACAAAAATAATAAAATGGGGTTGGTGGTGTAGCTCAGAGGTAGGAGGCCCGTGAGTTCAATCCTCAGCACTGCAATAAATAAACACACTTTTAGTATTTTTCACCGACTTTTTATTGTAAATAGGCTACTCTTTGGACATTGAGAAGTTGATTGGTATTAATAGTAATGGACCTCATGCCTCCAAAGGTTTTGGCTAGGAAGTTTTATTTCCATCCCTGCCTAATTTGAGCATTGTTGATTCTCCAGCCTCTCTTCTGCTCCTGCCTTGCTGAGTAGCAGCAATGTTTGGGGCAGCTGACCTTAGCTCAAGTTTAATTGATTTAAGAGTAATCCTCTCTTCACTAGCAGACTTTTAGTTCAATAATGGACATGTGATTCACTCCTGGCCAATGAGAAATGAGGAAAGTTTGGAGGGGGTTTACAGAAAAGAGAACCGTGGTCAACCAGGCTCTCTCTACCTCAAGATAAAAACCAGAAGCTTGTCTCTTTGTGTGCTACAAGGGCCCCCAGGTTTAAGATAATAGTGATGCTCTGGATAGCAGCATGGAGAGATGGAAAAAAAATCCCAGTCCTTCATGACACTGGTGAGCTGCAACTAACTCTAAATTTGTACTATGATTGGACTTCCTGTTATGAAAGCTAGTAAATTTCCTTACCACCTAGTCCAGTTTGAATTTCCTCATCTCTAACTTAAAATCATGAGCATCCTAAATGATCCCTGATCATTATGCCTTTCATAGACACCTGTGTCAACTTTTATGACTGTAACTCCATAACTCCCTTATACCTTAGTTTCCTCATCTGAGGAACAAATATAATTATGTCTGTTTTTCATGATTATTTGAGATCCAGATAAAGCCCAAAGGAGGACATGAGAACCGATTCATGTTGAATGCTAATTATGTGCCTCCAAATAGGCTGGTCCTTGACTTTAAGAAGCTCAGAGAATAGGAGAAGGGAAATTTACCAGAATGTCTTCATGGTAGAAATAAGATCACATACATAAGGACCTTTGTACAGTTCTGTTTCTTAGATCATATTTATTGGGGGTTGCTATTTGTTTTTTTAGGTTATATTTGTTCACTATTTCAGGCACATGATCTAGCATGGGGAAATGCAGGGTAGGGATGAGAAAGGGGATAAAGAGAAGGCATATTTGAAGAAGTTGCATTGAAGCCAAAACTTGAATGATGAGTGGGAGTGAGATGAAGAATAGGGAAGGACACTTCAGGCAAAGAAACAGGTAGAAAGTCTAGGAGGTGAGAAGGAACTTTGTGAAGAGGAAAGGAAGCAGGTGGTCAGAGTGCAGTGAATGAGGGACAGCGTAGTACAGGATGAAGCTGGAAAGGTTAAAAAGTAGACATCATGGGAGACCTTGTTGGTCAAGTTAAAGGTTTTCAAATTAAGTGTGAAACAAGGCTATAAGAAAGTCTTAAGCAAAAGCAAAAGAGTCTTAATGATATCACACACACACACACACACACACACACACACAATTTTAATGCATCTTAAGGGATGAGGAAGAGCAATTGGGTTAGTTGGACAGCCTTGGTGTGAGTTGTGGGTAGCTTGGACCAGGGCAATGGCAGCAAAGCTGGTGCAGTGAATGGATTTGAATAGTGCCTTGGGTGCAGAGCTCGTGGATTTGGTGATAGTTGGAAGGGATATGGTAACTCAGGGGAAGAGTGATGCCAAGGATAGATCTCAGTTCCTGTGTGAGTAACTAGGCAAGACTGGAGAAGGCAATAAGAAAAATGTATGAAAATTTAAAGTTCAGTTTTGATGTCGAGAAAATTTAAAGTTCAGTTTTGATATTCGATTTGCATTGAAAACGTGATGCTGAGCAGCTGTTTTACCTATATCTGTCATTCATAAAGAGGTCCATCTGGACTGGACTTAAATTTCAAAAGGCACCAGTATGTTGATTGTATCACATGCCATGGAAATGGATGGTACCTGTTAAGGTGAAAGTGAAGAATGGGAAGAAAACGCCTTCTTCCAGGAACCCTTCCCTCAAAATAACCTCCACTGTAAAATATTCTTCAGAAGCCAGGCAAAGAAGAGGAAACCATGGTGTGGTGCCCAGGGAAAGGTGGGGTTTTAGAATGGCAGAATCTGGCTGGAGAGGAAGAAAGGAGGGGGCTAGCGATATTAGGTACAATGAGATTACCAACAAATCAGAATCCTGGGTGTGTGTCTCTGTGTGTGTGTTGGGGGTAGGGGTGGGTATTAAGTATCTAATCTTAAACCCCTGAGACCAAAGGGAAGCAGATGAGGATGGGAAATCATATGTAAAGAGTTGTAGTCATAGAGAAGTGAACTATTTTACTATCCAAGTCTTCCAAACAGACATACCTGCCACATGCATGTGTGTGTGTACACACATAACATATGTACATGACATTAATGGAGACCATCTAGGTGGATCACATGGTTCTTATAACATTCACTTTTATTTCTTTGCTAATACTGAGTACACAGGAAGGGTTTAATACTGAATAAATGGATAAATATCCCAGGATATGAGCCTTCGATTTTGTTTGTGGGGAGAGTAAGATAATTAGAAGCCACTCTGCTTGACTCCCCTGAGCCCTCCATGCTGTTCTTTCCGTCTCTTCCCTATAGCTGTGATAACTGTTTTAAAATCACTGGTTCCTTTGTCGGCGGCATCTTAGCTTGTGAGTTGTTTGGAGGTAGCGTCTGTCCTACACAGGCCCGTGTTTCCAGGGTCTGTCTCCCCCATAGGTGGTTCATAATAAATGCTCAATAAGGGTTGGGTAGATGAATGGAAGAGGGTGAACTGGAGTGGATGTTTGAAGACCAGAGAAGATTCAAAAGGGGACGAGCGATGAGAGTTTTCCAGATGGAAGCAGAGATGTAAGCTAAGCTGCAGAAGTGAAATACCCAAATGTGGAGGAGGCAATGACAGCGCTGCCTGCTTTGGAATTCTCTTCTGAAGCATGGGGATTAGTGACTTGCTCCTTGTCACACAATTGGGAGCTGAGGGTTTTCGGATTTGCACTTCATTCTTCCTGACTTCCAAGCTCAGAGTTTCCTGTGGTACCCTCCCCCCTCCTCCCTATGGTGTTTCCTATAGTTACCACACTGCCTCTTAACTCGCAGCCATCTGGTTTCTCCCCACGTAGGCCTGATGAAATATTTTCTGACATGGACACTTTCTTCCTATGATTTGTTTTCTGAGCTTTATTTGTTCGTCTCTCCTAGCTCTCCACTGTGGTTTGAGTCCACGGGGTATTGATCACCCTGCCCGGGCAGAAGGTATTAAGCTGCAAATTGAAGGTGAAGGGGTGGATTCTCAATCCATTAAAACCAAAAGTTTCCAGAAGGTGCCTGACCAAAAAGGAACCCCCAAGCGACTTCAGGGAGAAGCCGAGACAGCTAAGGTAGGTAACACACCGGCTCGATAAGGGGAGTCTAACCTGTAGCTTTGCTTAATTGTGTTCTAGTCACAGAGAAGAACTAATAGTGCTTTCACTAATTACTGCTGCATCTTTGTTAAATGAGCACTGCATCTTGATGATAAGTAGTAATAAATGAAAATATTGACTGCCTTCCCTTTGGATGAAATTGAAGCACATTGGCAACTAGTCTAGTGGTGTGAGGCTCCGAGTTCTGGTTTTTAAAGAAAAATATCTTGGACTTCAAGTCAAAAGATTGATCTGCCAGAATCGGAGCTTACACTTCCTGGTATTGGTCAAGTCATGCAACTTTCTTAGTCTCATAGTCTTCACCTGTTAGAATGGGAATCATAAAATCTGCTTTCCCCACCAAGGTGGAGCAGAGCAGATAAGTTTGTGTTTTTGAGAACATTTTTGTAAAAATCTGAGTATGAGGAGCTTTTGCTGACAAATAGAGTTTATTACAATAATCGACATTTTGTGAAATATATGCATTAATTGCAGGTACTGTTTTAAATACTTTTTTGTGGTACTGGGGATTGAACCCTGCAGCATGCTGCCTCTGATCTATACTCCCAGTTTGATTTTTTATCTTGAAATGGGATCTCACTAGGTTGCTAAGAGTCTTACTGTTATGGGGTACGACGAACCCCAAAATCCTTAGGTCCTTGGTATCGTGAAGAAAAGAATTTCAACACATACCAGTCAAAACATCTGGCAGGTTTTATTAAAATTTTAGGGAAAACTGGGAGGAAGGGAAATAAGGGAAGGGGGAAATAGGAAGGGGAATAGGTCACCCGGACAAGTCCAAGTGCATGTCCCCAGAGGGAAGGGAGAAGGGGGAAAAAATCCCCGGTTACCGGACAGGTCGAAGGTCAGGTCCCAAGCGGGAAGGGCCGAACAAAGAAAGGTGCAGAAAGATATATGAGAGGGCGGGGTCCTCTTCTCCAACCCCTCTCTCTCAAGTTTCAGTTGGGCGATAGGTGGGCTTCTCCGGTGGGGGCAGGTCACAGAAAAGTTGGCTCCTCCTCTTTCCAGGTTCCAGGATTTAGGTGGGCTTTAGGTGGGGGCTGGGCTTTTCCGGAGTTTGGCGGTGAAAGAGACAAAGAAAACTTCCAAGGGGTGGAGTTGGCTTTACTCTCCAGATTTTTAAAAGGCTATATTAAAACTATATTTTTATGAATCCTCCCGATACCATCCTTCTACCTAACATTCCCCTTCTAGGCTACCTCATCATTACTACATTGCTGAGCCTGTCCTTGAACCTGCAATCCTCCTGTCTCAGTCTCCCAGGTACTGGGATCACAGGCATGCATGACCATGCCTGGCTTTTAAAGCACTCTTTATGTATTGGCTTATGTCCTTGTAACTATCTGATGAGGTTGACAAAATAAACAGGACCTTAATTAATGGAAGATAAAATTGATCTATTTTGCTACAGGATACTTAGTTCTTTTTAGTCTTCATTCTAAATATAGGTACCATAAGACTGACAAAAATATGCATTGGTAAAGTTATACCAAAATGTGTGGTTTTGAGGGTAGGCAATTCTTTGGTGAAAGCAACCTCTTGCAAGGGCTTCTGTGTTGGATGTGGCACTGTATGGATTTTTGTCGGAAACAAGTGAAGATGTTATATTAATGCACCGTGTTGAAGATGTTCACTTTAGCTTTTCAGTTGGTGGTTGAGAGAACTATCTTCATATGGCATTTGGTCTCTACCTTTGTGCAATTTGCTGCACAAGAATTTTTCATGTTTGTTGAGTAAATAAGTATATGGAAATTCAGGGAAGTACATGTAAGCATCCAAGAAAAATATTAAGTGAGAAGTTCACTTTGCTAATGTACAATTAAAATCTGATTTTTTTGTTCTGTCTGTAGTTTTGAATAATCACCATTACTGCTTCCCTTCGTTAGCTTAGATAATTAAAAACTGATGATATTGATTATGTCTGCGTGTGTATGTGGTAAGAAGTGGGAGATGATTAGCAAGGAAAACATTGCAGGTACTTTGCACTAGACATTTTAGCTCAGAGAAATCACACCTCATAGGAAATTGGTTGATGATTATTGAAGTTTGACTTGTGAGCAGAGTTGGAAATAAATGAACCCTGCTATGACATCTAAACTTTATCACTGTAGTGCTACATGGGCATCCTCAAAGGAATGCAAGGAAAAATTTTTCCTCGGGGTCTTCATTTACTAGGAAGATAAATACAGTTTGCTAGAGTAGGATCTTTTCAAAATGATGCTTAAAATATTAAGAATCAAAGTATAAAGAAAACAAGTTAATCACTGATTTTTCTGATTTTAATTCAAATTTAAATGAGCATTTCCAGATTATCTTTCATTTGCCAAAAATTGGCAATATAAAAAAGTTTGAATTAGAGCTGATATAGTTTGATTACTTTTGGATTATTTTGAATATGTGATTTTACAGAAAATCCTGAATTTTTGTATCCTAGCCCATTGTTGCTAACATATTCTATGATAACGTAGAAGTCGATAATAAACCTTTCCTTAGGAACAGATGCATATTGGGTACCAGATTCATTTGAGTTTGTCCAAATCATCAACAACAAAACCCTGTAACAAATGGGATTGAATGGAAATTCTGAGATTTTCACATTGATATCATATTTGGGCTTAATAGACAGAAACTTTAATAAAGCTTAGACAAAGAATTTGTCCATTTTTTTCATGGGGTATTAAATGACAAAAGTTGTTAGGAGAGACTGAGTTAGAAGTACCCTCAGTGATTACTGTGCACTCGGGCAGCGTCACAGACCCTAAAGCTCCTGTCCCCCAGACAATGTGAATTTGTTTTGCACATGTGCAAACACATCTATGTTTCTTTCTTCTGTTGTATATAGAGGGCAAGTGAAATTATGAGTCATCGTCTTTTCTTTTGGGTAGATAATTCAATCTCTGGTTACTTGACCTGCTGTAAACATACCTAAAACAAAACAAAACAACCCTCTGGCTAGAAAAACATGCATTTAAAGCCATTCAGTAATAAAAACTGGCAAAGATTTTCTGGGGGGACAGTCTGAATAATAGTTATTACAATTTTTTAATGTGTGTAATTTGGGGGCCAGTAATTCCTCCTCTAGGTACTTGTCCGAGGGACATATTCATCTAGATATATAAACATGGCTACAGGGGAATGGACACTATGACTCTGTTTCTAAAGCAAGAACATTGAAAATAGCACCAGTGTCCATTTGCAGGACCCTGGCTAAAGAAATATTGAATAATCATGCATGAAATAGAGCTCTTCCTTTATAAGAATGCAAGAGACCTATTTATGTATATTTATGTGAGAAAATGGTGATATTTTAAGTGGGGAAGGGAGCCAAAGGACAGGTTTCTGCAGTGTGTATTGTATGTTCCCGTTTATATAAAAACGTCTTTTTCTGTGTACAGGCATCACTGAGTCTGGGAAGGTTTTTTCCCTACACTGTGAGCAGTACTTTATATCTAGATTTGAGATTATAGTGGAAACATTTGCTGTTTGCACTTTTGTTTCATTTGAATTTTTAAAAATATACCTTTTAATTATATCTATTTTAGAGTCCTTTTCAGATTTCCCTACGAACTTTAGGAGTCCAGTTGTGACACTTTCTGCTATCTACCTGTTAGGGTGCTGCCTTTCCTCACATGGCCTCTGATTCTTGCTGGAAGGTGTATTTGCCAGGGAGCCAGTTATCGTGGGGTCTTTTTGCCTCCCTGTGGCCCGCCTGTGCCTTGGATTGGGGTGGTCGCCATCTGGTGAGGTATTTTTGCATGAACCCACGGATGCAATAGTTCTGACCAGTTGTTAAATTAATGATTCAATTTGCCATTCTGCTTGCTTTTGCTTATGCAAATCAATCCCCCCACCACTACCCCATCCTCAGTGTACTTTGTAGGGTTTACCTAAGAATCCTAGTTCCAGCCCTATGCTGTGCATTTAGCCATGTAAGAACCTGATTGGGGATTGTAATATGTGCTTAATCTGCCATATAAACCCTGAAATGTGTATTGCTTTCATAATTTAATGTTTGTATATATATATATATATGTATGTGTATATGTGTGTATGTGTGTGCATATGTATATATATATATATGTGTGTGTGTATATATGTATGTATATCAGTGTGTGTGTATGTATGTGTATGTGTCATTTCTATGAACATACCAGCCACATTTCACACCCCTACATACACATACATAAACTTAAAGACATATAAATCTTCATAGCCATTCTATGAGAATTAGTTGTCATCCTCCTCCTCCTCTTCCTCTTCCTCCTTTTTTGTGGTACTGGGGACTGAACCCAGGGCATTCTACTTCTGAGCTATACCCCCAGACATACATTTATTTTATATTTTAATTTTGAAACAGGACCTCACTAAGTTGCTAAGGGCCTCACTAAGTTGCTGAGGCTGGCCTTGAACCTGTGATTCTCCTGTCTCAGCTTCCCAAGTACTTGGATTATAGGCATGTGCAACTATGCTCAGCTGAGAATTAGTTCTTTTCTATCTTAGTGATTTTGGAACTATTGGTCCCAATTTCCCCTAAAACTCAAAACTCTAATTCCAGAAGTTCCCTCTGCTGCAAGTTGCCTTCAACTCTTATAGGCCCAAAACAAACCAAAATAGTACCTAGTTCTCTTCATCCTTATTATATGGCTGCCATCAGTCTAGTTGAAATGTAGTATGCAGAAGACGTTTACCAGCCTAAATCCTAGATGCCATAATTACTTGGAAATCCATACAGAGAGTAATCATACCATGCCAGCAGCAATGGGTACAAGTTCAAGAAACAAAAACTATATTTACTTAGCTTTAACTGAGGATATAAGGCAAGAAATATAGTAGGCACAGCATTTTGATCTCACAGGGAGTCCAAAAGGGCACAGCGTAGCTTGCCCTCACACACACAGTTGCTACAGATGAGATTTGAGGTGAGGGTGGGTCTCTAGCAGAGAAGGCATTGCCTCTTTCCACTATTCTACTCATATTGGTTGGACCAAGGCGAAGCCATAGCTCCTGAAGACCAGGTGTAGTTTCACGTAGCAATTTCCAAGGAAACAACCCAGTAAGAGATAGGTCCTTACCAGACAGGCCCAGCCCTTTACTCAGTGAGTACTCTGGATAAGACTTCTAGAGACAGTACTTAAGCACAGTTAGAACTTGACATGTGCTTTGAAGTATAGGGAAAATTCTAATATGCATCAGTAAGAATAGAAGGTACTCTTAACAATAAGATCCAAGATGTGGCAGCAGAGATCCTCAGGTGCGTTTAACAACAGTTTCTTGGAGTTAAGGGTGGTGTTGTGGAAGTTGAGGCTGGCTTAGTTGGTTGGGGTCAAGCTGCATGGGATATGAATGCTGGGGCGAAGAACACGAATTTACTTTCTGCTGGTATTGTCCAGTACAGTAGCCACTAGCCACATGTGGCTATTTAAATTTATTAAAATTGAACAAGATGAAAAAACTCATTTCTGTGAACATACCAGCCACATTTCAAGTATTCATACACCACATACATCTAGAATTATATGTTTTAGGCAGGGTGGACATGGATCATGACTGCTGTGACAGAAGGTTATGTTGGATGGTGTACTCTAATCACTGAAATTCTTCGGGTATTGGAATAATATGAAAAATAGAAATGTGTTGACATTCTCCGACCCTTGTCTTTGGGCCTGGGGAAGCATATGCTTCAGTCATAAAAAAAAATGTGTCAACATAATCAAGTCTGTTTTGAAAGTGGTGTTCCTAAATGCTCTAATGGTTGGAATTGGAATTTGAGTTTCCATGGCAACTCTGGCTATGGAATAACATCAGCCCATCACTAGGCAGTATCCTGGCTGTTCCTCCTCTTGGAATTCTGGAATGTGCCTTTCTAAGTGGCTTTAACACAGCACTGGGAAACGAAACTCAATTTCTACAATTGATTTTCTAGGTGCTAACAAGGAAACTTCACCTTGCTGTATATTTAGGCTTTTCAAATATAGGTTTTTTAAAGCTAATGATCCTTGATTTTCCCTGCCATGATATTAATTGCAGGAGTCAGAGTTCTCTGAGTGTCCCTCACATTTGCATTTCTTCTCCATACCTTTCATTTACCAAATCTGTATCTACACTTTATAGCCGAGAAACCCAAGAATTTAAATGACTCGTAGATACTTAGCTTCTGGCTAGCTGGAGGAAGATGGAACTCAAATCTAAGTCTAATCGCTTTAAATTCAAGGGTTTCAGTCCCCTAATAATAAATGAACAAATGATCTATTTATGCAAAAAGAAAACATAGTCTGTTACACAGAGGATCTGGCCAACTCGGCAAAAGAAGAGGTTAAAACGCTGCATGGTTCTTTACTCCTCAGAGAGAAGCACAGCAAATCTTGATTGTGGTATTATATAAGGGAGAAACAATGCCAACATCGAAACAGTGAATAATTGCCTGCACTTGGCTTTGTGATGCATTATGTGAATCTTTGGCAGCAGATAGGCTTTTCTCATTAGGCTAATATTAGATTTAGTTTGTATTTCTTTGGCGCAGAGTTAAAGGAGCTGGCTTGGAACCTGGTGCTGGAGGCAGGAGGAGGCAAGAGCCTGGTGTTTTGGGATAAGCCATAGGCAGATAAATGGGAATTGACTGCAGGGCAACTGGTGGACATTTGTAACAATGAGCAGGAGCCATTAATCTGGGATTAAAACAGAAAGCTAAAAGAATTTAGACTTAGGTTAAAACATGAAGAGTGGATTGTACTTAACCTTGATCAAATTACATTGCTCAGCTGCCTCTTGAGAAGGTCTGTGCAGTTTGGGGATAGAATGATCTCATTCTTGGCGATCTGTATCTCTTGGCTCAAAGGAACAAGAGTGTCTCCAAACAAAGCTGCCAACCCAATATAATGTCACCAGTGATAGGAAAGGACATAATGCATGAGAAACGTAATGAGTGCATACTCTAAGAATTGTCATAAGGGTCAGACCAAGAGGGGTGAGCAAGGATGACTTCATGCTGTGTGAGTTCCAGGGCCCCAGTATCTCTATACTGGGTGCTTGGACAGATATCAGAAGAAACAGTAGTAAACTCCCACTTGAAGATGTAAGCATTTACTACTAATGTGTTAAGCTCTGAAAAGTGGGACAGTAAAAAGAGCATGTATTTAAGCTTTAGATTCATGATACAATCAACAAAGAAGAATACTTAGGGAACATCTGACCATCTCATTTATTTTACAAGTAAGGGAGCTGAGACTCAGATTAAATGGCTTCTCCAAGATCTTGGGGCTATCAGTACCACATTCTACCCCCAAACGGTTCTTCTGACACATGACACATACATGATCAATGCTCTCCACTCTTTTGTGCCGACAAAGCTATAGGAAACATGAATGGAGCTATTTGGTTAATGGTATATTTTGGTGGACTGATATTATGGTGTGTGCCATCTGAGTGTATGACATGAAGGGAAGGTGAAAGACTCTCACAGGGGGTGGATCACAGGGCCCAGTTCGAGTTCTGTGGACAGTCTTAACTGTCCACAGGCTGAAGAAAAGGATGTTTGAGTTCTAGAAGTGGCTTGTCTGTTAGCAGTTTGCCCAAATGTTCTTTTCTAGTCAAACTCTGAAGATCAATATGTAACCCTTCCTACCATGGCAGCAAAGAGTCTTTAGACTCAGAATTGACTGACGTATTTCTGAATTGCCTGCATCTGGATGAAGGCGAATGTTCAACTCAAGAAAGAGACAAACATGGGTGGCATCTGAGCTCACTCTGCAGTTTTGAGGAGGAAACTCCCAGTCCATGACAGGATACTGGAAAAGCCTAGAAGAATGTCAAAACCCTGGCCACCTGTTTCTGTTAGCATTCTTGTAGGTATAATCTGAAGCTTGACCATGTAACTTAGAGGAAAGATTTATTTTCTTGCGGTTTAGGGTTCAGTCCATGTGAAGCCAAGTGCTACAGATCTCAGGGCATGGCGACAGAATGTGGAGAGAGGGGGAACACGTGGACTGTGCTCACATTGTGGAGGCCAGAAGCAAGAGTGAGCGGGGAGGAGGAACCGTGTATGTACTCTCCAAGGCCACACCCCTGGGCAGCCACACCCTACTGCCACCACCCAGGTAAACCCATTACAATGGGTTTATCCACTTCTGAGATTACAACCCTCAGGACTCTACTGTATCAACCCTGAATACTAATAAGTAAGCTCTTTAGGGGATATTTTATATCTTCCACCAGCCAAGTGAAGGACTTAAGAAGCATATAATGCAGAACCACCTAGATAAGGATGGTCAGCAGGGGGTGGTGGAAGAAAGCAAGCTTTGATCTTTGCCTACACCTCTAGCAAGGGGGCTGATACTAGTTCCTAGTGAGGATGTTGGTGGTTTAACAAGTATCCATCCTCTGTAAGCAAGTACCATTTAGTCTCTCTCAACATGCACGCACGAATACATCTTTATAAAGTTAATATTGTGAACATTACGAATATGAATATTAGTATTATTTAACATTGTTTTTCAAGTAAGTCTGTCTTGCTTTCTCTGATATCCTACACTAGAGTTGCTGTTGAGCTTTTGAAACATTTGGACTCAGCTGATTATTTAGAACAGGGGTTTGAAAACTTTTCCTGTAAAGGGCCAGGTAGTGCGTGGCTCTGTGTGGTAGATGTTGCTGTTCCCAAGTAACTTTGAGGAGGGAGATGTGTTTTATTGAGATGAGTGGTGAGCTGTCATTTAGACGTACAGCTGCATGTCTCCTCTGTGCCTCAGCATCTGGCCTGTGCCTCAGGATGGCTCATCGAGGACACTGGCTGGTGATAGTGAGGAACTGGGTGGAGGAAGGGGTACTTTAAATCACTTTAAGAATCATGTTGCTTTTTTCCCTTTTTCTCCATAAATATACAGATGGCCATAGCTTATCTATGTAAGTATAAATTATCTTACACCTGGGTCATTATCTTATCTACTTAGATATAAATTGCCAAAAGTTTGTAATCATAAATTTTTTTTAAAAACCTTAATAAGCAAGAGATGACTTGAAACTATCCAATTTCACTGATGTATGGGGAAAGAGGAAGACTTTGCAATAATGGATAAGTGGGAAAAATAGGGATTATTCTATTCAAATTGTGATTGGCATAGGCTGTCCCATTATGGAGAGGTGGATCGGTTAGTCATCGGCAGGTCATGTCCACAAATTCCTCCCCACAAGGCATTCTGAAACCCATGAAGTGCCACCTCTGCTGCCACCACATGTCCACCTCTCGTGTCTTCTCCCTGGAGCACACCAGTGGTCTCTCTTAATGGCTTCCACTTCACTCTTGCCTTTCTGTGATCCATCTCTCCATACCACTCATGAATCACATGATGCCACTTGCCTGCTTAACATCCTTGGTGGCTTCTCCAGCACTTCCATTAAAAATCCAGGCTTGTTACCCTGATTGATGGGACATGAAATCATCTGGGCCTTGCTTGCCTCGTCCTGTGTTCTCCTCTGGTTGCCTGAGCTTTGAATATACTCGCCTTTCTACTTTCTTTTCAAATGCTCTCTGGACATGGATGGTACTTGCCATCCCTTCTGCCTCTAAATTCTTCCCCTAGATCTTCACACATTGTGTTCCTTGTCTAGTTCCTACATCAATTATATTTTTCCAAAAGGCCTGTCTTAACCACCAACTACGTTGGTCCCCGGGTCACTCCCTCTGACATCACTTAGCTCCTTGCCCTCCATAAACTTTATTCTGTCTGAAATCATCATGTTTATTTTCTGTCTCTCCTCTAGAACTTAAACTCCTTGAGAGAAGTGTTCTTGTCTTTCTGGTTCTCTGCTGTGTCATCCATGCTTGCTACTGTGTCCAGCAGAGAATTAGAATTAGATTGTTGATAAACGAGCAAGTCATTTCTTGCGACACAAAAGTTCTTTGCCTCTGGCTTCTCTCCTCTCTTGCTGCATAATTCTTCAGTTTCTCCACAAGTGGACAGAAGGGAAATCTCGCTGGGTCCTGTGCTGACTGTTCATGTGAAGGGAAATGCTCTGTGTACTGGTAGGTGCAAGTGCTACATCGTACACCCAGTGGACAGAGGACACTTCATAGCCACTCCATTGCCCTTCATCCTCAACGTCTAGACTGTCCCTTAGGCCAGGTATGTTCCTGATCGCAGTCTGTGCAGGCATCCCAACCATCCTTTAGATAGTCTCCAGCCTTCAGATCTGTCCTGTGATCTCTCTGCTGCCCCCAGGGTTGGCCAAGATTTTAGATGGTAATGAGGCTCCTTCAGCCTCACCCTGCACTGTTTGTGGTCTTCAGTGTGAGTACCGGCCGACTCCCCTAAGCTCTCTCCTATCTTCTGGTTCAGGAAATGGAAAGCAAAAGCTTCTCTTTACATTAAGAATCCTCACTTAAACTGAAAAATCAGACCACCGGTTGCGAAGCAATCCTGGAACATTATTTCCAGGACTGTATGAATCGTCTCCAAACATATCCTGAGATACACACAGTCTTAGCTCCAGCTATTGTAACTATACTGCAGACCTGGTGGCTTCAACAGTATGCATTTCTTTCTCACCGTTCTGAAGGAAGATTGGGAAGTCTAAGTGCAAGGTGCCATGTGATCTATCCTAGTGAGGGTCCTCTTCCTGGCTTGCAGACAGAAGGTGGGCTCAGGTCTCATAAGAATGCTAATCCCATGACCTCATCTAAGTCAGCTTATCTCCCACAGGCTCCACCTCCAGATATCATCATATGGGGGGGAGGGGAGGTAAGGCTTCAATTCAACCCACATAAAATTTAGGAGGCCCAAACACCAGTCCTAAACATATACTAAACATGCACTTTTTGCAAGCATCTTTTATCATTAAATCATTATTTGGCTGAAGTTGAGTATCATTCTCATAAAATGAGTGACATGCAATTTTAAATCTGAGACATTAACACTCATTTAGTACAACTTAATTAAAATTATACCAAGCAGATTAAAAAATGTCATTATAGAGCTGTGGTAATAATTCCTCAGAGCTGCCAGTTCCTGTGGTTTTTACATTATATTTTATGATACTAGAAATAGGCCCCTTTTCAACTGAGGTCAGTGGAGGAGCTTATAGACTTCTGTCAAGCTCCGCCATTACAGTATGAGTGCTAATGGGGACAACCCTTCTCGTCATTAACCTTTCTTTCAAATATTCAGTGACTAAGATAAAGACTTCATCTCCTGGACTTGCTATCTCGGTTGACGGTCATGATGCAATGTCATTGAAACAGTCCCAGAAGCTAATGCTTTGGGCTGTCCTTACACAAGATGCTTTTTAAAAATTCTCAAAAACATACTTCATTTCATTGCCATCCCTCGTGGTTTTCCTTTTTGTTTTTTGTTTTTCCTTTTCAAGCAGTGTTTTCATGGATATTTCTTGTAAAACATGATTCTCAATTCAAAAGCCAGAACGATCTTGTTAATGTGTGAGTCAGGCCATGCCATTCCTCTCCTCCACATCTTCTAATCACTCCCCATTTCCCTCAAATTGAAAGCCAAAGTCCTTCCAGTATCTTTCCAGGCCCTGCGTGATCCGTCCCCTGGCTGGTCGCTCATGTCATCTACTTCTGCACTCTTCGGGCTCAGCTTGCTCCTGGTTCAAACCAGGCACCTGCTCACCTCGGAGCCTTGTCCTGGCCACTCTCCTGCCTGCCATTCCTGTTCCTCCGGATACACGAGGCGCACTCTTTCCTCAGCTTCACATCTCTACTCCAGTGCAAGCTTCTATACCACTGTCCTCCCTCAATACTTTCATCACTTTTGAAAACAATATATAACTTCCTTATTGGGCATGTGTATTATTACTTGACAGCCCTATCCTCTAGAGGGTAAACTCTATTTAGTGATGGGTCCGTAAGACACATAACTATGCCTGCTACATGGAAAGGAGCCAGCTATTTGTTGTTTGAATGACTTCTTGTGATAATCGATATACATGTAGTCTTCAAATGGCTACTAGACTTTTTTTGGAGGGGGGTGGTACTAGGGATTAAACCCAGGGACATTCTACGTCTAAGCTACACCCCAGCCCTTTTTGTTTTTACATTTAGAAACAGGGTCTCATTATGCTGCGGAGGGTCTTGCTAAGTTGCTGAGGATGTCCTCAAACCTGTGATCCTCCTGTCTTGGCCTCCCAAATATTGGGATTACAGGCATGTACCACCATACCCAGTTTAGACTTTGAATATATAAAACCAGGGGAATTTCACTCTCTAAATTATACCCAGAATGCTTTTTATTGGAAAGGGAATTTGCATATAGTAATAATAAAACCAAAGGACTCCACTATTTGGATTATTGATATTATTATAATTAGCTATGTAATTAACCTATAGGGTGAAATGATCATTAATTGTCCACAAGCTCCAGATTGCTGAAAGTATAGTTAAAATGACATTTGGCTACTTGGCCTGCCAAAGACCAAAGCTGTAGCCAAATACTAATAGCAGGTTTTTGGACAAATATCAAAACCAAAGCTGACCTTTAGCTCTTCTTTTTCATTCTATAATTCAGCAGTCTAGCTCCTAAATATTCATGTCTGTTCACATGTCAGACTTGCATATTGTGTAGTTAATTTGTTATCTCGGGAAAGTCTGATACCAGCCTTTTTTCATGTTGTACTAGACAAAGAAGGGTTAATCCTATGCATGCCAGGATTAGGTAGTAACCTCTAAAGGTTGTCAGTAACGGGTCAGAACTAGAAAAAACAGAAGACAGGAAACCATCAATGCTCAAATTTGATACCTAGCAGGAAGTGTTTAAAAGGGAGATGTGATTTCACTATTTTGATTTATTTCACATGACCTAGTAAAGAGCACAGACTCTAGTGCCTGGGGCCTGACCCTGCTACTGACAACTGCAGTCCCTGGGACCAATCTCTTGGTCTCTCTGTGCCATAGTGTCTTCATCTGTTCAGTAATAATAATAATACTATCTGCCTCATTGGGTCGTTGTTAGGATCATTAGAGTTTATACATCAAGTGCTTAGAAGGCACCTGGCAGATAAGCACTAAGTAAGTTTGCTACAGTTATTATTCTTAATACCATTATTATCCTCAGGAAGCATTTTGGCAAGATGGATTGAAAAATTACACGTGTGTGTGTGTGTGTGTGTGTGTGTGTGTGTGTGTGCGCATACATACACCCAGATCCAAATTGGCTGCCTGCAGTTTTGGGGGTTTTTTTGCCCACACAAAATTAAAGTTTAAATTATTCTTCAATAGTAAAAATGCCAAAATTTTTATTTAAAAGTGCCAGGTTTTTTCACTTCTCTTGAAAAATTAAAAGATCTAGAAACGAGAAGCCTAAATTTGCACCAGCTGGGGTTGTGTAGAGGCTGTTGCCCTTACTATTTATTTGATATTTTTATCAGTGCATTGTAATTTACAACATAGTCAGATCCAGTGTGATATGTTTGTACATACACACATCCCTTGGTGTATTTCTCTCTGCATCCTATCCCCCCTCCTCCCTTCCTGTACCTGTTAGTGAGATTGGTAGTGACACTTCAACCTTTGAACTGTTTCCTTGTTTCCTTCCTCAGTCCTTCTTTTTTCCCTCCCCACCTTCCTCCTCCGATCCTCTTCCTCTTCTACTGGTCTCTCTTATTTATCCGAAGTCCCTTTTGTTTCCCATTTTCTCTCTAGCTTCCACATACGAGAGAAAATATATGACCCTTGACTTTCTGAGACTGGCAGATTTTACTTAGCATAATATTCTTTAGTTTCATCCGTTTTTCTGCAAATGACATAAAATTTTGTTCTTTTTTATGTCTGAGTAAAATTCCATTGTATGTAAAATTCCATTTTTTATCCGTTCATCTGTTGATGGACACCTAAGTTGGTTCCATAATTTGGCTATTGTGAATTATGTTGTTGTAAACATGGAAGCCCCCCCCCCCCTTTTACATGGACAGTCTTTCTAGTTTGGTTCTGCTCATGTCTGTCCCTCTTCACTCATGATTCCTGCTAGTATTCCATGGGCAGTTTACTTTATAACCATTGGGAAACAGGCTGCTGTTATAGTATAAGTGATATAGTTAACTCTCTTTCATTTAGGGAGAATGACTATTATATCCTTAAAAGTATATATATTCTACATTCAATATTATATATTAGGCCCCTTCTCTGGAAATCTCATAGTGTATAAGGCAGAAATGGCCCTTACTTTATGGCATTTCCCCTTTATTTGGATAACCAGATTTCAAACAAGTACTATGATGCAGATTCTAATATATATTTGGAAGGAAACTGAGGTCTGAGAAACTGAGATAGAAAATAGAGTAGAGGATAGAGGAGGAATAGAGGAGTTATAATAGTTTTTTCCAAGATGAGATGTAAATCTTAAAAGAGAGCAGCCATGCCAAGGAATGAGAGCAAGGATCTTCCACTGGCTTTGATCAACCTGTATAAAGACCTTGAAGTAGGAAAGAATACATTCTGTTCAGGAATGGAAAGACCAATGTGGCAGGTTTTCAAATGTCTCAAGATGATATTGGAGAGATTATGAGGTTTAGTGTAAGTTTAGTGTAAGTTTTTTTTTTTGCCCAATTTTTGATCCCACTCCCAACCACATAAGCTTAGCCTAACAAGATTAATGCAGGTGGCACCTGGAAACAGTGTTATGCTCTTATGCTCTTAGATGGTAATTCCACATCTACCTACTATTAACTGTTTTGAACATCTAGTGAAATGAGGCCAATGGTGCATTTCCCCATGAAAGAGGGGAAGAATCGAGTTGTTGACAATGAGCAGCAAATGCTGTTCAGTGGCTTTAGGGCTTATTGATTCCTGTCGGAACAGGAGAATATAATTCCTTTTCACCATTGCTGTCATGGTAAATGTTACTTGCATTCTCCACTGTGCATTTCTCCTGGTCCCTGAGAATGGCTTGTTCTAGACTAGTGGCCTGTGAGCGGAGTGACATGCTGCATTGACAGGTCGGGGCAGCAAAACCCTGTGTCCAAGTGGTTTGGACTCCTCCTTTCCTTTGGGCAGTGTGGTGGCTGCTTGTTAAAATGTCAGAGCCCAAGGGACTTTGATCACAAGTCATTGTGTGGAGCTGTCTCATACCTCACTTAGTGTAAGCAAGAAATAAACTTGGATCATGTTCTGGACTCTGAGGGATGTTTGTTACTGCAGCATAAGCTTAGCCTAACAAGATTAATGCAGGTGGCACCTGGAAACAGTGCTATGCTCTTATGCTCTTAGATGGTAATTCCTCATAGGCAGGCAGGCTTCTTGCTGAACTTCAGACCAACTGCAACCCCTGACAAAAATGGGCATGCTTAACTACTACACCCAAGTCAGCAGTATGGATCATGACTCTCAGTGGATTTTTGTTGTTTTTAATTTTTCTATGTATGGTGGTGGGGATTCTACGTCCAAACTCCAGCTCCAGTCCCTCTTTTTATTATTATTATTATTATTATTAGTAGTAGTAGTAGTAGTAGTAGTAGTAGCAGTAGTAGCAGCAGCAACAGCAGCAGTAGTAGTAGTATTTGGAAACTGTGTCACAAAGTTGACGAGATCTCTGCTAAGTTACTAAGGCTGGCTTTCAACCTGTGATCTTCCTCTCTCAGCCTACCAAGTATGGGGATTACAGGTATGCACCACCATACCTGCAGTTTTTCCTTTCTTCTTCTTTTTTTTTTTTTTTTAAAACTCTGAACTAAAATCGCCATTTGAAGATTTGAAGGCTTCTCTCCTGGGTCCCAGCAATTGTTACCAATGTCAAGACATTTGGGGGCCTGCTGCACCCATCTCCCAAGGGCCCCATTTTGTGTTTCTGTCTAATTGACAGTAACTGGCCGCTGCTTCCACCTCCTCCTAATGCAGCAATTTCCTTCCCTGTGGCTCAAGCTTACTTCTGCTGTCTCTCACTGAGTGCTCAGCCCCTGTAACAGGCCTTGGTTGCTGGGCTGGAGACTTAGAGCTGCCTAGTGTTTGTCTAGTGTCTTTGGTGTGGCTCTGTGTGGTGGGGATGGGGTGTAGTCCACTTACTTTGTTTTGAAGAAGCTGACCTATTTCTTCCTCCTCACTGCCTATCTGGCATGCATCGCTTGCCATATACACATCAACTTTGTGAGACACAAGTGCTTCTCCTTGAATGACCCCCTTCTCCTCCTGGGTTTCCTTGGCTAATATTTATCGGCAACATCTGGAGTTTAGCACGCAGAGGTTATTTACAGCAGTGCTTATTAGTGCATTCTGTGAGTCATGGCAGGTTCGAGCCAGCTCTGTCAGTTTGCTGAGAATGGCCCCCTGGCGAGCTCTGGGCTCTGCAGCCATTTCTCAGGAAGCAGAGACTAGTGTGTCTTGATGGGAAAAAAAGCCAACACAGATTACAGAGGGAAAGGCAGTGGTTGCCATTGCAATGGATTTTAAAAGTCATCTAGTACAGCCTTCTCATTTTACTTGTGAGAACATTGATGGGTAGGAAAGCCAAGAGACTTGCAGAAGCCCCTGGGAAGCGAGTTACAGAGATGCAAGTGAGAGTCAGATTGTGTGCACCTCTGTGTTTATCACTCCGCTGTGGCTTTTCTTTCTTGGGACGCTATTCAACACCTTTATCCAGCATACTTATGGGTGAAACACTTTGTTCATAGATCCTTTCTTAGGTTTTCTTTCACTAAGGGAGGAAGAATATGAGGAAATTCAAGTTGTGTTGGGGGTAGTTGTTTTCTGTGTGTAAGGGTGCTCAGCCTTCCTCCAGGATCTCTTTGGAGCCATGGCTGGGTTAGGGCGGAGCAGGCCGGCAGCTTTATGCTCTGGGTGAGAATGGAGATGGCTGGTGCTGAGACCGGAATGAGAGGGAACTGGCATCTCCCACTGCTGTTAAAGTGCTCACAGGGCCAAGCATGTTTCTGCACACAGGTTTTTAAAGTGAAATATATGATAGTTGATACATACACAATAGCATATAAAATGTGCTTTATGACTAATAGTAAAATCAACATTGGTGAACCCCCCTACTCTTCTCACTCTGGTTTGTATGTTATGTCTCTGAACATGTCTGGCTCTGTTAGCTATAGCCTTTCTGTTTTTGGTTTTTTTTTTTAATTTTTTGCCATATAATGTTGATGACTGAATGTATGAGTCCTCTATCTTTAAAAACAATCACAATCATATCTCTCCCCTTCCCCCACCTCTTCCCCCTCCCCCTCCTCCTCTCCCTATCCCCCCTGCCCCTCTCTTACTTCATTGCTCAAATGCAGTGATTTCCATGACTGCCATCGTCAGCCCTCTTCTGTGTTTTGCTTCTTCCCCCCCCTTCTCCTCCTCGGCAGTCTCTGTGCAGATGACAGCTGAGTCCTTGTCGCCAGGCAGGCCTTACTTCTTTCCTGAGCCTCCCTCCTTCATTTTCAGCTGCCTGGTGGACAGTCCACTTGGACAGCTGCAATTATGTCAAAGGGCAACATCTAAGGAATGTGGTAGAGAAAAGGCTGCATCCCTTCTTTAGGAACTCATAAGTTTGTTACACAAAAATCAAGAAGGAAAATCTAGTATGTTATATTAGTGAAACTCATTCCCCATTTATCATTATTTTCAAGGGAGATATTTCTTTCTAGAAATGCTGCAACCTAAATCATTTTATTAAAAATTTCTAAATCTTCCTCTTTTATACTTGATTACTAGGTATTGATTTCTATATTTATGGACTAAGCAGGAATTTGTTCTTGTGTTTTATAGCTTTCTGAACACAATTTATTAATTGGATAGTCTTCTGAACCATAAATTTTAACACACTAATTTCTTTTATCTCTAGTCAGGTTGAGAGTTGCAATTTAACATTTGGCTTCTTTTATTGAAGAAGGCAGTTTTAAGGCAATAATAAAAGTTAGGTTTTGGATATCTATAAGTTGTTTTAATTCCTATTTTAAGTTGACCTTACAGAGAAACAATGTAGATTTAAAACACATAGCTATGCTATTGAAAATTTATTCTTGCCAAATAAGTGATAGGATTTACTTGCTGTGCATTATCAAAAGTTTTCAGACTTTTGAGGCCAAAATATCATTATTCATTATTTCATTAACTGTGTAATTTGTTTTTACTCTGATTGCCTCTTTATATTTTACACCCTATATTGATGCAGGCTTTGTGTGGTCTGAAGCTTACACAGCTTTGAAAATTTTGCTACAAAATTTCAAACATAAAGATGGTTTTAGTATAAGTATTATTTTATAATAAGTAAGAAACATACAAATTTAAAAGAGCTAATAACTATCACAACATTAGAGAATGCAAAAAGAGCTTTTGTTAATAATTGTAGAGATAATCCTCTGCACTACATTCTTGTCTGTGTATTTTGAGTGTTCATTGATTGGTTCTTCCTAAAACTATGATTTCATAACAAGAATAGATAATTCCTCTAGTGTGTTTGAACAAAAGTTCCTTATTATTGATATTGGGACTTATACCACTCTTATACACATGTCCTTACTGGTTATAATATGATGTATTTGAGTTCTGAAGCAGGAAGTATACTGCATTTTATTTCTTTCTGTTCCTATAAAAAGGAGGGGAAGGGGCAGGTGTGTTTGTCATTTTATATGCCATATTGTCAAGCCTGTTTTATAATCTGACTTATTGTCTGAGAACTAGATCCTTATTTTCAATTTTCAATGTGTAAAGATGGGAAAGATTTCCTAAAGGCTAGCTCCCGCTTCATTGCCTTTCAGAGCTCACTTTCTCTGCTGCACACATATTTCCTATGTCAAACGCCACTGTCCCATAACTGAATGAGCTCACCTGGATGAGAGGATGGTATTACACTGAGACAGTTAAAAATAAACATACATGAAAGTAAGTTAATTAGGTAAAATCATATAATCAAACTAAATGTGATTCCATTTAAGTCCTCCTTATCGAGATCCCCCAAATGTCTGTGGCTACCCCTATCTCAGTCTGACATGAGGAGGGAATAGCAGGGGTATATGGTGGCAGAGACAGTTATCTTAACTCATTATGGATGAAATATATTAACTTTTGCAAATTTTACATCTTTTACCAAAATATATGATCATGTAAATCCACTGGGAAGTCTCCTTCCTAGCCCCAAGCAAATGAAAGTTCCTAAAGCTAAAGTTCCCCTAGCTTCATAGTATATTTTCCCCTACTTAGCCTAAATGTACGTAATGATTTCACAAAAGCATTGGATTTCTGAATCCAAGCTACTTTATTTCACAGGTTATGATGTAGTCTTAGTTTTATATGATTATTTTCTGAGATTTTTTCAATTTGTGTCTTAAAATAGAAATATGTACTGAAGCCATCCCTCCCAACAAAGAGATCATAATTGATTTCAACCTTAATTAAAATATTAGGTAACATATAGAAGTGTATCTAGTGATCAAGTGTATAGTTTTGTGTAATCAATCAGTAAGTTTGACATGCTACACTCTCTATTTGAGTTACCTAACTTCTTTTCCAAAAGAAAGAACGCTATAGTGATACATGCATATCCACGTTTATAGCAGCACAATTCGTAATAGCCAATTTATGGAAGCAACCTAGGTGACTGTCAACAGATGAATGGATTAAAATGTGGTATATACACACAATAGAATTTTGCTCGAGTTTATATACCCATCTTCCTGTGAGTTTTTTATCTGTATTTATATTTCCCATGTGTTTCAGGAGCTACAAGCTGAAAAATTAATTCTCAAGTTAGTTTTGTGCTGGTGATAATCCTGGGAGAGGTGCCAAAACCAAAAATTTTCTCTACAAAGTCCTCTTGAGATGAGGGAATCAACAAATAACTTTTCTTTCTTCTCCCCCTGAATCCAACTAAAGTATAAAGTATCTAGTCAGGCAGATTCCAATCACAATTTCTATTCTTGACAAATCTAATTAGACAGTGTACAGGTGCACCTGCTAGTACTTCACCTTTAAGCGTAATTGATTTTTTGTTGCATCTTAGTCCAGTATCACCATTTCTGGGTATCCTCCGTCATGGGACAGGCCACAGACAGCAATCCCCAAAGATGGTGTATTGTCTAGCGTTTATCTTTGTCAGTATATAATGATGGAAAGAACAGTTCACCAGTAAATTGTAACAATTCTATAGTTGTATACGCCTAATAAAATAGACTCACACTGTATAAATAAATGAAATAGAGAAGTCGGCAAAATCATAATCATAGAAGAAAGTTTTAACTTCCTTTTCTTAGTAATTGATACTCTTAATGGATCAGTGTTAGAACAGATGTAGAAAATATGAATACCATAGTAAAGACTCTCTCTCTAGGGAACAAAGTGAGAACCTTGGACTAACAACCAAAGAATGTACACACACAAGCCAATAAGCTACAGGTGAAAAAATTAAAGACCCACTTGCTAACAGCCTAGAGATCTCCTTCCATAGGAAACTCCCTAGTATTGGAAAGAAGATACTTATATAAATGTTATGGTATTGTTTATAATGGCAGAAAATAAGGAACATATTAAATTTCCATGAGTAGGAAATCAGATAAATTGTGTTGTTCATACAAAAATATTAAATATTAAAATGATTAAAGTCATTTGACCTAAAATGGATTGGTTTCATACTGGTGAATGATAGTGAAGTTATAGAATAGTATATGCAGACCAGCAACATTTATATTCAACTATAAGGATTGTATATGGGTGCACATAAATAGAAATTATGAGAAAATGCTAGTTTATAAACAATAATCTGAATGTATTGTTTCTGGGTGGGGTTGTAAAGTGGAGGGAACAAGGCTTCACAAAAGTGCTTTGCATTTGAAACGTTATGTTTCTGTTTGGAAAATCTAGCGTTCACTTAGATATAATTTCTAGATTTGACAAGTTTGAGCCAAACCACTAAGATGCAATGTACTTACCAGCTAAGTGGAAAAATTCTGTCTGCCCCTTGGAACCCAGGCCATGTGTACACACACTCCATAGCTTTGCTCATGATGTGTCCTTGGACTGCCTTGTCCTGTCTGTCCTATCTACTGTAACTGTTCTCATCCTTAAAGATTTTTCCAGATGGTCTCATGGTCACTAAAGCTTCTCTCACCCAATCCCAGTTCCAATCCAAAGTAGTCTTTCTAAGCATCCCATCAGTCTTCGCTCATTCCTCCCCTTTGGCTCTTTTACATCATAAGTAACTGGGCCCATACCTATTTCTGTTGCTTATGAGTTTCTTGAGGACAGACTGTGTCTTTGCCATCCCTTGCTATTAGCACCTTCACACTTCATAAATTCTGAACATAACATTAACAAATGATATTTACAACTGCAATTCAAAGAATCTTGGAATCCAAACATAATTCTTTGATAATAGCCAACAGGACATATGTATATGTATACATGTCATTTACCAGTTGGGAAAAGTTGGTCATTGAGATGCCTAAAATATTGTGATATTTACTAGGGAGTTCTTGTCATTTCTTTTAGGTGAATCCTCAAAATACCACATAGCATTCTAAAACTCTCCCTACAATTTTTTTTTGAGGTACTAGGGGTTGAACCCAGAGGCATTCTACCTCCAAACCACACCCCTACCCCTATTTTTTATTTATTTTGAAACAGGGTTTCACTAAGTTCTGGAGAGCCTCACTAAGTAGCTGAGGCTGGCTGTGAACCTGCAATCCTCCCATCTCAGCCTCCCAAGTATTGGGATTACAAGCATGCACCACCATGCCCAGCCTCCCCCTTCAATTCATCGTGGTCTTATTACCAATTCTGGAAAGATATAAAAGGTGGCATTTTTTCAGTTCTAGGATGCAAAATGGAGAATGTTGGATCCTTGGGAATATTGAAAACCATACTCTAAATGGAAATGTTTTCGATTTAAATCATTAACATGTCGGTATTAAGTGATTGGTAGATCACATTGGTAGATTGCACTTAAGGATTTCTATTGCCTTCATTCTAAAGATGAGAACATAGATAAGGCATAAGGATAAAGAGTTAAATGTAAACACGATGGCTTTTCTTCAGTGTTATGTCCATAACTGTTTTTTCCTGACATTTTCTAGTTCGTTCCTCAGTCTCAGGATGTGACTTCTTCCTTTTCTATTTTCTAAGCCAGTTCACTCCTAAATAGTGAGTTGACACATGGATCAAGTATCTATTGTACCCATCACCCAATTTCATATTGCAATGAGAAACGGGCTTCATTGGTTGTGGTTGGGTTGATAAAAAAAAAAAAAAAATTGTGTTGTAGTTTATTTCTCTGCTTAGGAAGTGTCATGATAAGCATACAGCAGAGCCAGGAGCTGGTCTGCACTGCGCTGACACTATCGTTTATTTAATGGAAACAGGGAAATTTACGATGTGCTGATTTGCAGAATAGAAGAGACTTCTTATTTAAATTTTATGATATTAATATTTTTGAGTATGGATTTGGTTGTCACCATGGGCTGTAGAATTCATTCACTTGTCACTCACTTGTATGCAGTGTCTCTCTGATAGTGTGGAGGAAGACAAGTCTGTTGTTACCTGTCAATAATACAAAGTGGTTGCACTAGAAAAAATCCTGCTGGATTCAGTATGGAAGGAGAGGAAGAGGAGGAATATGTTGTTTTGGGGAAATGAATTCAGTGTTTTGTTTTTTTGGTTTTTTTTTTTGGCACCTACTCAACAAGAGAGAAAAATCCCCAAAACTGTGAAACTTGGGTAGGAGTGTTTTTGTTGTTTCATTTGTGTTTTAAGCAAAACAAAGAATGGAAATTAAGTGCAAAGATAAACAACATCAGGAAAGGAATTCTGCAGTATGTGCCCTGAAAAGTTTTCATGTAAACAAATTTATCATTAATTGATTTGAAGAGATATCTTGTGGGGGACTTGATTTTCTTTATTCTCACATTGGTTGTGTTAACAAACAACAGATGAATGTTAGCTCTTTTGTCATTGAATTATCATTTTCCTTTCTTTTCTTTCCAAACCTCTAATTGGGCTTCTCTAGGTGTAAACCTCCTCTCTCGCCCAAAAGCTCAAACATGGAAAAGCATAGTATTTGTCAGGGTTCTACAAAGCAATAACACCAATGAATATCTAGATTTAGGATCAATCTATGTATCAAGAATCAGATTAATTAGGGAATTGGCTCTTGCAAATGTGGTGCTGGCAAGTCTGAAATTCATAGGGCAGCACTGAAGACTAGAAATTCGGGCATAATTTCTGTGTTGCAGTATTGAGGCAGAATGCTTTCTTCTTTGGGAAATCTCAATCTTTACATTTAAGGTTTTCAACTAATTGAGTAAGGCCCCCCTACATTATAAAGGTAATCTGCTTTACTTAAAGTCAACTGATTATGAGTCTTTTAAAACAATTTTTTCACAGTATTATCTAGACAAGTATTTGACCAAACATCTAGGTACCATAACCTAGTCACATTGGTATTCTAAATTACCCATTGCATACGGTATATTTTTTTGCTTTTTTTTTTCCATGATAAAACTGCTGTGATCACATTGCAAGTTATTGGAAATTAAAAAGGAGAAAGAATAATATGTCCATTACCCCACTGGAGTTTATTTCATTTTCTTCCAGTCTTTTTAATAAAAGGGTAGACTTTAAAGTATCTGGAAAATATTTGCAATAATATTTTAGATGTTTGAAAGCTCTTACCTCTTTCTCATATTTGTCCCAGTTGTCAGAGCAAAAACACTAAAATGAGAGCTTTGAGCTTCTGGATGTTTAGCCAGTGTCTGCAACTCACTAATTTCATCAATACAGATAGAAATAGGATCCATGGAGCTGTGGTTCCTTTTCTGTTGTGAATAGTTTGCCTCTGACAATCTCTAATGACTTTCTTTCAATTTAAGTATTTTACTAATTCAGAATTTCTTCAAGTAGGCTACATCTACCATTTTATTAGTATGTGCTGGACATTGGAGATGGTATACAGAATGTAACTAGCAAACTATATCTTGGTGTCTTAGATATTGTTATTCAGGATGAGGAGAAAACTGAGAGAAGAATTTTAAAGAAAATCATTAAGAAAATGCATTTGTTATATTGACATGGGAAACACTAAAAGTGACCAAAACTTGAGACATACTCCAGATTAATCTGCAAACCTAATCTAGTGTGCACTCATGCTCCTAAGAAACCCATAAAGACCAGTTTTCTTAGCAAAGACAGTGTAAATCCTTGTTCATTTAGTATTTTGCTAAAACTGTATTGGGTACAGCCATGAGCTGTGTACTGTACCAGCTGCAAGAAACCTTGAGTGAATGGAATGTGGATTTGGTCGTTGGTAACTTAAAGTCTAGTGGACATCAGAAGTAAATGATCATATGTGATAGATGTATTGGGGGCCAGGTTTGGCAGAAGACAGCAGAGAGACTAATTCTACATTGAGGACACCAATAAAAGTCTCACTGAAGTCAATTTTTTTAAGTCATTTTTAATCTGGCCAACTAATTAAGGATGGCCATTCCAGGTACAGGGGCTAGGACGTCAAAGTTTCAGTATCTCTTCTTGGATGTTTCTGCTACATGGTTGTGTGTATGCGTAGGGACTGGGGATTGAACTCAGGCGTTCTACCTCTGAGCTACACCCCAGCCCTATTTTTTAAAAATTTGAAACAGGGTCCTGCTAAGTTACTGCATGCTGGTCTCAAACCTACAATCCTTCTGTCTTAGCCTCCCAAATACTAGGATTGCAGGTGTGCATCACCATGCCTGGCTTCTGATACATACATACATTCATACATTCATACATACATACATACATACATACATACATACATACATACATACATACATTGGTACTGGGGATTAAACCAAGGGGTATTCGTATTCTACCTCTAAACTATACCCCCAGTCTTTTAATTTTTAATTTTGAAACAGGTTCTTGCTAAGTTGTCAAACGTCTTGATAAATTGCTGAAGCTGGCCTTGAACCTGCAATCCTCCTGTCCCAGATACTCTGTGTATGTGTGTTGCTAGGGATTGAACCTAGGGCATTCTACCTCTGAGCTAAACTCTCAGCCCTATTTTATTTTTTATTTTGAAACAGTGTCTCACTAAGTTGCCGAGGTTGGCCAACAATCTGCAGTCCTCCTGTCTCAGCCTCCCAAGTACTGAAACAGGCATGTATCACCACACCCAGCTGATACATTCTTTTTTTCTAAGGAAGTACCTGTGGATGATGTTGTTTCTGAGGTTTGTTTCCAGTATACACAGATTAGATACAGTATCCACAGATTAGATTCGGAAGTATTTGCCATTTCTGTTGTTACCTGGCTTGAGGTTTCTATTTCTTTACTCCTGAGTGAATCTCAAGCAAGTCTGTGCATCTGTTAAGATTCCTTTTCAACATTGCTTTATTATTATTATTTATTTTGTTTTAAACAAGAGAGAACAAAAA
>PVLC010000135.1:61241-75652 GCA_004027655.1 Graphiurus murinus
CAAACCCATGCAGCCTTCTGTTGTGTTCCACTTGCCAGGAACCAGCTGGGCCAGGTTCCCAAGGAGCCTGTGTAATGCTTCCTTCTGCCCCCCCCCCCCCCCCCCCGCTGCAGGTCTGCCCAGGCTGACATCATCACCCTGAATAGCAGAGCTTCCCAAAAGTCAAAAGCCCAGCTGCTTAAATGGAGGGCTGGGAGATGAGGAGATACAGGAGGGCTTGGCAGTTCATTCAACATTGTAATTTTATCTGCCTACTCTAAAATAAAGTCCTGCGTAGAAATATCACATTGCAATGAAGAAAGATTGTACATTTAAATTGGAAGTATTTTATAGGGCTAATTTATGCTCTACTGCCACCTGCCCCACAAGCAGATCTGTTCACCTGATAGCCAGGGGATTCAGGTGTGCATCCCTCCCAGCGAGCCTCATCTGGACACCTGAGGAGCTGCTGGGAATCCTATGCACAAAGTGAGGGTGGGCTGCCAAAAAGAATGATTCCATTCAGTGCTATTTCTGTTTGACTGCAGAAGATTTCAAGCCTCTTCTTTCCATATTAGGCTAGGGTTGATGGAAAACTCTCCTCACCCTTTGATTTGATAGTTAAGTGCTGTTCATTACTGTTCAGGTCTTGGCATAAGTGTTAATTGGCCCTGAAGACCTGTGATGCAGTCTAGTCCCCTGGTTTATTTTCTGATTGTGCCCTGGGCTTCCCTCATCACACTTGGTCACAGTTGCTTCCCAGTTCGTCTCGACACTGAAAGTTATATGGAGGCAGGGGCACTGTTGTTTGTTGAGAGCTTACTTTCTGCCAAGCACTATTCTTAGTGTTTCACGGATACTCCATGGGCAGGTACATGGCAGAGGTCAAGTCCCAGTCTTGGAATTGCTCCTTGCAAACTCTGAGTGTGGAATGCAGGCTCTGGCATTAAGAACATATGTAACCTGGTCTATTATCCAGCTGCGACTTAGGGAACTGAGGCTCAGTTGCAGGCATAATAACTGCAGTTCAACCCTGACTGTAATGGGAGCTCCACACGTTAACTGTATTTCATCAATTCAGAGATGTATGTGTTTTTTGTTTTAAATTTTTTAGCATTTCTGAAATTGAGAAGCATCTCACAGCTGCTTGTGTATTGTGATTTAATTTGCAATGCATATCTTTTTCCTTTCTCAGGTGCATTAGGATACATTGAAGTATGGTATTCTTTTTTCCTTGACTTTGGACAAAAAAAAAAAAAAAATAGGAAGCCTAAAAGAAGTAGATACTCTGAGCAGTTCTAACAATTACTTATGCACAAATTACCTGTGTGGTATTTAGAATCGCCTGGGCTGCTTGCTTGAAAATATATGTATGTCTATATTTATATATGTGCATAGACAGGCACACAATGTATATAGTTTTGAGACTCATGCCAGGTGTGCCGATTTATATTTATATGACCAAGGCCTGAGCATCTGCATTTTATCAGTTGCCCTGGAGGGTTCTGATTCAGTGATCATACAACAACTTGAGAACCAATGCCTTCATTCATCTGCTGTTGGCTTTAATCCTACCTCCATCACTCCTGCATCTTCTTCTGTTTGGTTTCTACCTTTCTTCTCTTCTTTATATATGGAAGCCCTTGGCACAATACCTGGCACATAACACGTCCTCAATAAATCTAATCTCTGTGTTTGCTCCTCGATGTTTTCAAAACTCGCAAATGAATAGAATGTGTGGGGGTCAGAGTGAGAGGATGTGTTATGGAAGGAGGGGTGTAAGGAGATGAAAGCTACTGACTGACCTTTCTCCAAGTCCACAGCAAGGAATGAGGACCGAGGAAGGAGGAGGAAGCTAGCCCTTTCTGCCCTTGTGGCCTTGGGCTGTCTCTGCATCGTGCTGTTCTTCTTCCTTTTGTTCTCTATGCCATGTAGCAGGTAGCTTAGTTTTACTTTGATTTTTTTAAGATATGTGACCTGGGCTGAAATTCCCAGAGCCCCTCTGCACCTTCTTTGACTGACTTTCAGTCCTCACCATTTCAAAGGTCATGCATTTAGAAATCCCTGACTGTAGAGAACCCTTGTGATCCCCCTGCCCTTGACTGTAAGTCAATGTGACTCTTACTCTGAAAGCAGATGCCTCTGTGTGCTTTCCCTACTCCTAAGCTCCTGTTTCTCTTGGTCCTACAACCCATCCTTCAGTCCCTCAGCACCCTTTCCTGAAGGTCTTTGTGAAAGACTGCTTCCCTTAACCAAGGATAGAAAGAAAGATGGGAAAGACCTTTGTTTTTGTTTTCTCTTAGGTCTTCTCATCTGACTAGCCAGTCTCTGGTCAGATGTACTTCTAAACCTTGTATTGCTAATGTGCTGCATGTAAGCTACTATATTCTATTGTGAAAGTGAAAGGTGAGCTATTTTTGTGTCCCTGTATACCTGGCACACAGGTGATGATTAAATGTGATGTTTAGGTGAATAGATGAGTGGGAAAAGGTGGCAGTGAGTCCTGTCACTTGGAGAAGGACTGATGGACTAGCTTGGGACATCGATGGCTTGTGTCTGGGGGATGTGAGGAAGGTGCATTGGAAACAGACATTGAATGACATAGGTCACCAAGCCTAAGAGCTCAGATGCTGTTCTGAATGCAGAGGGCCCCTGAACGTTTTTCTTACCAAGAGAATTATGGAGTAGAAATGATGGCTCAGGAAGATTAATTTAACCCTGGTGGCATGGCGTGGGGAGATGCTGGAAGTAAAGTGATGAAAGGTAACTATGAAGACTATTCCAAAGGTTCACAAATGTCAGATTTTGAGGGGTGAAGAAGGGAGGGAAAGGGAAGAGTAGATGCAGATGTACGTTCTGAAGAAAGAGTCTATTGCTGAGAGAAGTGGAGTGAGTCAAGGTCATTGAGGTTTCCACAGTGAACTGTGATAGGGGTTTGGGAGAGAGAAGGTGAATTTGTGTTTGAGCACATTAAGGTTTGAAATGAAGGCATCTCTTCTACAGGGAAATATCAGTTGACCATTACAGACTCAGGATGAGAGACTTGATGGATCACTGGTAGAGATAAGCAACTTGGAAGTTGTACACAAAGAAGTATAATTAATGTCATGAGTGTGAGAAGATGAGTTTAGGATTAAATACCTAGACTCTGTGACTAGACAGAGGTCAAGGTGGAAGACCACAGGGCCTTATGCATGGAGTAGATCTGTCAAGGGTTCCTGCCTCTTTAGCATTTAGAGAAAGGAGGGCAGCAACTAGGCTTCCAAAAAGATGGACCTTCTGTCCCTTCATTCTTATATTTATTAATTTTTCTCTTTTTTCTTCCTCCTACTCACTTTTCTATGTTTTTCCTCTTTCCCTTCCTCATTCACTTCTTCCATTTCTCTCTTGTCCTTTTCCTTCTTCTACTATAAAGACGCCTGGATATTTAGCTGTAGACTAGGGGTAACCTTGGCTGTAAGAGGGGAGGGGAGGCAGAAAGGAAAATAATAGACAACCTTGAGAAGTCCGTGCTTCTGTTTGTTTTTTAATATTACACACAAGACTACTTTGTCCCTCAAGGGCAAATTATTCCTCATAATAGAAACAAAATACATTTTGTTAAATGGTGTTTACAGTCAGCCTATCATTATCTAAATGGGTATGGGCTTGGAAATTAACTTTCACTTGGACCTAGTTATAAGTAATCTCATAAAAGTGGTTGTCATGAAACTGAAACTGTCTTTCTTCGTCTTCCAGTTTCTTAGTTCTGAAGGACCTGGGGCAACTCCCTGTGTTCCTACATAGTGATGCTGAAAGTTTACATTGCTACAAATGACAGAATTTTCTTCCTTTTTTGGTTGAAGTTGGAGGGCTCGCTCCCTCTCCAGATGCCCTGAGGACCATATTCCCTTGGAAACCAGACTTTCAAAAGTCTATTGAAGATTGCATTCTTTCTTTAGTATAGTATTCTAAGTATTAAATCATATTTGTAGCAAATATTGTGAGATCATGGATACTTGAATTTATATTTAAAACACATTTAATTATTCATAAAGTGATTTAAGTTTTTCAAACAAATGCTGCTTGGAAAACGAATGGAAATAGATGTGTCTATCTTCCCGCTGAGAATGAGATGATCTAATCATCCTCAAAGATCTCATAGAAAGAGTATCTTTTGTGGTACCCTTGTCTTGTCATTTGTCTTTCTTATCCTGCTACTGCCTGGATGTCCTGAACACTTATTTCTCCATCCAGTCAGAGCAGCCTGTTTTGCACTGGGTTGGTAGTCCTTTCACCCTAGCATGAGGTAAAAATGGACTGGCCTTTTTAGAGGACACATATCCACCATCTACAATTGCCTGCTCACCTCACCTTTCTTTGGTTTACCCTCAGTGAGACATTTGGTGCAGTTCTCTTCAAGAATCAAAACACAATGGAGTCTTTTGAAACCTGAAATATTTACTATCCCATCTTTTGCAGATGAAGTTTGTTTGACTCTATCTTAAAAGTCTCAAGTATAAGTCACCTGATGGCTAAAGAATTTCCTCGAGTCTCACAGATAGGCAGTTTCAGATTGGCTACAAATTCATTTCACAGCTTTTATGCCTGCTCAGAGGATGTGAGCCTTAGAAAGAGAAGACATAGATTGAACTCTTTGTTGTTCTCTGTGATGACTGTACGACCTCAGACAATGACTTAAAGTCAGCTATAGATTCCTTTCCAGAGAAGTGGGCTTAATAGAGATGTACTTCCTGGGTCATGGGAATTTAATGAATTAACATGCATATAATACCTAAACATATGACAATGTGATACTTTCTGTGAATTGACTTCATGCTGAGAAAGACAGGTCCTTCTAGCTTCAGGATTGTGCATGTCTGCCATGTGAGATTAAAAAAGATCTTATTCTCTCTCCTAGCATCATTTCAGATTCTTATGAAGGATCCTGATTGGCTGAGCTCAGGTCATGGGTCCACTTCTGGACCAATCACAACCTTACCAGACCTTGTAGCCTGACACAATAGCATTTCCCATCAGAAAGAAATTTAGCCCAAAGTGATATGTCCACAGCACTGTTTTTAGCTTTGACCTCATCAATTGACTTTTTTTTTTAACCCAGTCTTTTCGTATTTTCCAGCTAGAGATAAATTTTTTTCAAGGAATGAGGCCTAGAGCAATGTAGACTTGTTCTATGTGGTCAGTGATGCAGGCTTAAGGAGCAGAAAGATTCCTTTCATAGCACCCATAGCTGCAACAGCAGTTTGAGTTCCTATGATAAGTTTAGAATTCTATGAAAGACAGTCTCTGAGATTCTTGACTCTTCATCTTCCTTGATAAACAGTAGGGTTGATTTTCACATAGCTAACATACCCTACATACACACCTAGGGTTATACAAAGTTCCCTGCAAACTGTTTATATCAAATTTCTCTTCCACTAAGAAAGCATATGTGTATGCAAGTGAAAACTGACACCATTTCAGGTGACCTTGAATCTGCCTTGGGGGGAAAAAAAAACATAAAATGCTAGCTAACTTGAGCATTTTATTACAATTTTAAAAATTACTAATGACATAGCTCATCACTGATCATAGTACACTAGGGACCTGTATCATGACAGTTAAAAACCGCTGCCCTGGAAGAACTTGGAGTCACCTTAGGTTGAAGGGAAAGGTGTGTAAAATTAGGGATGGTTCAGGTAGCATAGGATTGCACACAAAATCGAATTGGCATCTAGAACAGTTGAAAGTGTAAGATCGCCTTCAGATAAAGGATTTTTGTGTTTGTGGACCTGTATTAGTTAATAAACCTCTGGTTACAAGAAATAGAAACCCTTGTCATTTAGCTTAAGTGAAAAAGTGCCACTTGCCATCTTTTTTTGTTTGTTTGTTTGTGTTTTTTTTTTTGCGGTACTGGGGATTGAACTCAGAGGTGTTCTACCTTCGAGCTACACCCTCAGCCCTATTTTTTACTCTTTATTTTGAAACCGAGTCTCACTAAGTTGCAGAGTGCCTCACTAGGTAGCTGAGGCTGGCCTCGAACCCGGATCCTCCGGTCTCAGCCTCCCAAATGCTGGGATTACAAGCATGCGCCACCATGCCCGGCTTGTTTGTTTGTTTTTAAGGGTAGAGTGGTATCTTATAGTCCTCAGCCACCTAAAGTAATACCTGGACATACTAGGTGCATAGTAAATGTTTGTTAAATGAATGATCCTAACAAGAATGTTACTGGCAACTCAGACCTTATTCTGTCTTTAACTCTTGTCTTTGCTTCTCTGGGCATGCATACTTTTCCATTTTCATATATACTGCCAGTTTTTCTGCTGCTTAGACTGTGTGGCAACAATGGCTCCTAAGTACACGTGGTCCAGTTTTAGCCTGTGATGCCACTGACTTGACTTCTTCAATCCTAACTTCAAATTCTAGGAGGGGGAGAGAATATGATTGGCCCAGTGTGATTCGGTGGTCCAGCCTTGGGAAATCACCTGTGATACAAGGTGGTCAACAGCCTTTATTGGGACTCTATAGTTCTAGGGTGAAGGTATGGGGGACATTCTCAGATGCAAAGAAATCTATTATGAACTAGGAAGGTACCTAACAGTGTCCACTATGGTCCCTATTGATTTAAAAAATACCAAAGCCACTTGTCCACCTAGCTTGCAGTGGGACAGAGTTTGCTAGGGACTGGTGGTTGAAGCTGGAGTCAGAATAGTTCAGTCTCCTGGTGTTGGGTAGAATGTCAACCCTACTCTTCCATGGTTATTATCAGTCAGGCTCCAAGCCAGCCAAGAGAACACAGAATTGCCATTTGAGAAAGTGTCAATTTGAAGCATCCTCATTTTCGTGATAGCAGCTAGTTGGTGTTGAATAATAATGGGATTCTATTCTTGGACTTCGCGATTACATCTCTGAGCAAATGCAGAGCAGGTCTTGGCAGGTATGTCTATGTAGGATCAGCAATGCAAGACACTTCTCTGCAAAAGCAGTGCAGCTGATGTGAGTGACATTTTTAGGCTGTTTGTACTGAGTGTCTTAATGTTTTAATGTGGGATATATCATGCATTACTCCTGAGAGGTGGCTTGGTTTGGTAGAAAGTATCATTAGGTTTACAGTCTTCTTAGGCCACTTACTGCCTCTGAAATATCAGGCAAGTTCCTTAACCTTTTTGAGTTTTAGTTTTGTCATTTGCAAAATGGAGATAATGTTTGGGTAGGAAAAATATATAAATACATGTCATCCTTTATGCTATATATAAAAACAAATCCGATATGGGTTAACAATCTAATATGCTAGAATAAAACTTTAAGGTTTCAGAAAGCAATATAGGAAAAAGGCTTTCTTTAGCATTATAACATTAAGTATCTCTCAGTATAAAATTTCACTATGATAACAGTTAAACATAAGTAACAGTGTGGAAGAAGACAAGTGTATATATAGCAGACATTGAGTTAATATCTATGTCATGTTCAATAAAACAAATATAACAAAATCAACTATCAAGTAAATCAGTAGTATAATGACTAAATAGGCAAATCAGAAAAGAATTTTATGTAACAATAAACTCAAAGATTCAACTTCATTGTTAAATCAACTTCATTTTTAAATGAGATTCTTTTGCATAGAATTAGCAAAATTTTAAAAAAACATTTAAATATTTGGTATTGAAAAATATTTGGGAGGGGGCAATGAGCACTTTCATGCACTGTTAGTGGGGATTTTTTAAAATTAAAGCTTATTTTAAAGCTTTTGGCATTAATTCCATGATATAAATAGTGTGTGTATCTTTTAACCCACCAATTCCACTTTAGAAATCCACCAACAATTTTTCAGTTATGCACAATAATGTATATACAAGGATTCTTCAGTTTGTTGTAGAGAAAAAAATACCAACAATATATGTCAATAGGAAAGTAGTTAAATTATGAAACATCCATTCGAGTGAAAAATTGGAATTAAACCAATGTTCATTAATAAAGGAGTAGCTACATCAATCGTGGTATGTCCATTCAGTAGACTACCATGCAGAGATTTAAGTGAATGATGTAGACCTACAAATTATACTGTGGAAAGCTCTCCAAGATATATTGTTAAAAGAAAAAATTGAATCATAGAATAAAAAATACAGTGTGATTCAGTTTTATAAAGAAGTATTTCTATCTGTATACACATATTTAAATATAGAAAAAGGACATCAATGATGTGTACCAAATTTGATAGTAGTGGTCTTTGTGGAACAGATGGATTGTGGGTGAAGGATGATAGTTGCAGTTTCCCATATTAATGTTTATTTTAGATGAAGTTATATTAATATGCTTCTGATAAATTATTTTTAAATGGTCTTAATGTGAGGGTAAAATATTAAATGCATGGCACTTGGGAAAATGCTTGGCACTTAACAGGTCCTTGATATATATTAATGTGTTTACTTACTTTAATCCTGTGCTATAATGGATATAAATTATTGAATTAAGTAATATTTATTTGAGCCAGGCATGATGGCTTGTGCCTGTAATCCCAATACAAAGAATCACATGTTTGGGGACAGGACAGCCTCAGCAACTCAGCGAGACTCTCAGCAACCTTGAAGACCCTGTTTCTAAACAAAAATAAATATATATAATGAATATATATATATATATATATATATATATATATATATATATATATATATTGAATGAATGAATAAATTAGGGGCTAGGGGTATAGCTTGGAGGTAGAATGCCCCTGAGTTCAATCCTGTCATCACAAAAAGAAAAAGAAATATACTTATTTGATGCCTACTTTATATTATGGGAAGAACTGGACTGTAAGGACCTTCTATTATATTCCTGGAGATAAGATATTCTTAAAGTGTGAATCTGCAAAGGAACATTACTTATGTTAAGTGAATGATATAAATACAGATCACTTGGGTTCTTGGTAAGGGTGTAGGTGGGGCACTGGCTACTGAAGAGTCTGCAGTGAGTGCAGCCTCTTAGACCTGTGCAGTGTTTCTCTATTTACCCATGTGCAGACAGCTGTCTGGTGAGTTGCAAAGCTCCAGCATAGGGGTCGGTTCAAAGAACAAGTCATGGGAAAGTTGGAATTTAAATCCATGGTGGAGAACAGGAAAAGTTTGAGTGGGAAGAAAGAAAGCCGTGTGATGTCTACTCTTAGTGTAGGGGTTGGGAACAGTGAAAGCTGACAAAACAAAGTGCTAGAATTAATAAAGGTTTAAGCCATGGCTAATACACAAGAATCAATTGTTTTCCCTCTCTTTTAGCCAAATGATCTAGAAAGGGAAATGAGCAACTACATCACATGCACTGTTGGTATCTGTACTTCACCTGCATGCTGCGGGGTGCTAAACCTAGGAGCAATCTGATCGGGTTTGCGTTTCGAAAAGAATCCTTTGGCAGCTCTGAAGAAAAGAGTTTGGCACATTGGTCCTAGAAGTACAGAGACCAATTATGTGGTTCTTGAAATGATCCAGGCAGAGATGATATGGCTTGAAGCCACGGTAATGGCAGTGAGAATGGAAAGAAGGGAAGGATCTAGATAGCAGGTTAAGAGAATAAAGGATTCACAGTTAACCGATTAAAAGGGAGGAGAAGGGAGAGTCACAGGTGAGTCCCTAAGCTCCTGTCAAAAGCCTGGGTTATCAGGGTATTGTCCAATGAATAGGATTGCAGGACAACAAATAGGTTCCCTATAGGCACCTTCAGTTTGGACACGTACCGTGTACAGAACATGTAAGTATTCAGCAGGCAGGCGATTATATGGGTTCAGAGCTGAGAGCAACGGGTGCATTTGAGGAAGACATTTGGATAGATCAGCAGGTTTGTTTGATATGCCCAATGCAATTGCCACAATGTTTCTTTCTATAGAAAACTAATTCTCAAATGCCTGATGTATAGAATGTTTTCCAGATCAATATGCCTCTTCCTTTCTGTTTTTCCTCATGCATCAGAAGGTTCTTCTATATCAAGGTTCACTTGCCCTTTGACCTAAAATTGCCTTTGACCTTGACCTAATGTCCAGGCTCCTGCCTGGCTGTCTCTTGTATCCATAGTTACTGTGTACCTTCTCACCTGTCCCTTTCAGCCTGGAAGTATGAATAGCCCTCTACTGGTGGCACACTTTACCTCATCCCTATCAGCACCTTTCTAAGTAGTCTCTTGATTAAATTCCTCCTAATTACCCCATTTGATGTGTATTTCCTGCTTGCTGCACCTAGGCAGTGGTTTGGCTGTGTCACAATCATCTGGGGTTTCTACTAACAATACAAATCTCCGAGCTTCATCCTGGAGCAGACAAAATGTAAATTCCAGGGGTGAAACCACCTTGATAACATCTCAGGTGATTCTGATCTGTAGCTAGCTTGGGGAACCTTTCTTGGTTTTCTTGGTGACCCTTCGGAGACTCATTAATATCATGAGCCAGATGGCCAAGGCTGATGAATTCTGTCATTTGTTGTCATATGACCTTTGGCAAAATTATTTTGCTGTCTAAACTTCAAGATCTGTAAATGCAAAGGAGTTAATAGTTGTTCAGAGGCTTAAATGAGGAAATCCATGTAAAACAGCAGGATGCTAATAAACTCCCAGTAAGTGTTATTTATTATCTATTGAGAGTATTCATTTAATCTCCACACACTCAAATTTTGCCAGCTTATAATAAATTAGACTTGGTCCCTGTATTCCGTCTTGTGAAGGACACAGAGAAGTAAGACAATTACAAGAAAATTCTTCAGTATTTTTAAACATCTAATTTATGAACTTTTCACAGATGTCAGCAAAGCTGGGTGACAGAGATGTGGGTCAGCTCTGTTCTCTCTCTCTGTGGGGCAGAGATACCAGTTGTGCCTACAGTATTTCTTTGACTATATGAGCCAGTAGATTTATAAACCTGTTATGGTTTGGATCTGGAAAATGTGCCCCCTCCCCCAGACCTCATGTATTGAAGCCTGGTCTCCAAGCAGCAAAGTTTACAGGTGGGGCATGGATGGAGGAGGTGGGTCACCATACCCTGACACCATGATGGTTCTACCTTGGAGACAACCAACCATAGACTGATCCTCTGAAACTGAGCCAAAATAAATCTTTTCTAAGTTGTTCTTACCTGGTATATTGGTCAGTATTTTGTACTGACTGGTACAAAATCTAACTGCATAGAGATGTTTTGTTTTTGTTTTTTTTTTCTGTGAAAACTGCTTTAGGAGTACGGAGAAGGTTCAGAGAAGCAGGGAAATTAGAGACGTTTGTGATATATCACATTTCAAGCTTGCCCTATTATTGGAGAAAGAAGCAAGGACTCCTTTAAGTCATAGGAAATGGCATATGGGGTCCGTGGAACTTGAAAAATATGGAATCACTGGGAATGGGCAAATACAACATTAGTTGTGCCTAATGAACTTTTGGACTAGTCTTTCTTTAACTCATAGTTACTTAGCTTCTGTTGTGGGCTAGGCACTCTTTGGAGACTGCAGACAAAGACAAGTACAAATTAATGTCTGTTCTACAGGTACATGATTTTAGGAGGACTTTTAGGGAATGAACAAAAAAGTAACTATATAATTTGAAATGGTATAACAGAGGGTACAAGCGGTGTGGGGGCACAGTGGGTGGATGAGGGATAATTCAGTGTCCAAGGAAAGTCTTGCTAACAAGATGTCATTTGGGCAGAGACCTGAATGAAATGCAGGAGGTAGCCAAGTGGATATCCTGGGGAAATTATCAAAAGGAAGACTGCAATTATCTTGAGGTGGAGCTTGCTATATGTGCTGGAGAAATAGAGAAATAGCAGGAATCTATATGGCTTCAGCAGGAGGAGAGGGAGAATGGTAGGAGACAGGATCAGAGAATGGAGAGGACTTGCAACTCATGATGTAAAGCCTGGGCGAGGGGGCGCTTTAACCATGTTTGCCTTAACTCTGAGCCAGGCAGTAAAGCATCACTGGGCTGTGATGTCATCTGACTTGGCATTTATGAAGGTTCATTCTGTCTGTATGTTGAGAATGGACTACTCAGGGGCAAGAGGGAAGCAAGGATCCCTCTTAGGAAGCTATTATCATCATCCAAGGGGGAGAGAGTGTGATGGACCAGTCTGGGAGCCATGGGGGAGGGTGAGGCAGATACTTGATGTATTTTGAAGGTGAAGCCTATGTGTTTCCATGTTGGATTGCTTATGCGCATAAGGGATAAGGAACAGTTCAGATTGACTTGAGGTTTTTGGCCTGAGCATTTGAAGATCCTAGCCATTAACTGTGTCAAGGAACTGTGGGAGAAATAGGGCTACTGCATGTGGGAATGAAAATCTGGAATTCTCTCTTAGATATTTTCAGCTGGGGTTGTTGAGTAGGCAGCCATATGGATAAGCCTGAGGTTAAGGAGAAGTCCAGGCTACAGGTAAAAATTTGGGAGACATCTCTATATAATTTGTTTTTAAAGCCTTGAGGCTGGGAGGGCTTCCCTAGGGACTGAATGCTGGGGTGCCCCATGTTTAGCAACCAGAGGGGTTAGAAGGAAGTAGTTAGGAGTCAGCGAAGGAGCAGCAGTGAAGTAGGAGGGAAAGGCGGGTGAGTCACATCCTAGATGCTAAAACAAGAGAGCGTTTCTAGGAGGGGTGGGAGAAACACATGTTCCTTGTGTGTCAAGTGTTGCTGAGAAGCAACCCTAGGATGCAACAGTGTGAGTCACCACGGGCCAGGGAGAGCTGTCCTCTGTGGAGTGTTGGAGTTAAAAAGCCTGCTAGGCCTGGGGTCCTGGTAGAGCAGGCCAAGTGGGTTTGGAGAAGAAGAACAAAGACAAGACTTTTCAGGCTCTTTGCTGTAAAGCAGGGAGGGATGGAATGGCAGCTGGGATGCGATTTTTTTTTTTTTTTAAGGATGAGAGGTCTAAAAGATGTTTGTATACTGATGGAATGATCCCACAGAGAGGGAGAGATTGTCATGGGGGAAAGAGTGGATGGACATGCTTTGGAGAGTTTGATTTAAAGGAGCCCCCACAGTTACAAGGGAGAAGGTAAAAGGAAAACGTCCAGAGACGAGACAAATGGGTGGTGAGAGGATTAGGTACATCTGTTCTGATGCTCCTCTTGTCTCCGAAATAAGAATTGGAGTTTCCACAGTGCAGGTGGAGGGTGCATGTTGAAGGAGAATGGATGAGTGGTTGGATTAGGGACAGGTTGTGGAGAAACTGGAACACTAAGTTCCTCCTGAGTTACTGACCCTGAATTTCAAAGGAGACTAGGCAGCAGGATTGTGTAGTATTTTATGAGCTCTTTCAACTGGGTATCTGTAGATACTGAGTGGAGCGAACTGAATTTATATAAGATTAAAAGTTTCCATACCAAGCAGGTATGTTGACAAAATAAAGGAGAGAGGCAAGGTGTGCCTTGTAAGTTTAGCTTTATTCTGTAGGCACCAGGAGTCATCTATGACTACATATGTGTTTGCAGAGATAACATGATAGCCGTGACAAGGGGGTGGGGTCATACCCTGTTCCAGTATAGGATGAGAGCTAATTTCTAATTTCATCTATTTTAGCCACATCGATCCCTGCATTCTAGTTTACAGACTATTCTAATCAGGCCCTATCATCAGCGGACTTGTATTTTTTTTTTTTTTTTGGTCCACAAGCAAATAACAACTTCCATTTCCACAGGAGGAAGGACCCCTCCTCTGTCCCTCTCCCCATAGTCTTTAATAAACCATGCGCCCAGTCAGCAGTCTCTGAAAGGTTTGTGACTCCCAGAGCTAATTTTAAAACTTCTGCACATCACATTGCACACATGTTGTACACTGCTTTGGTTCAACTGGGCCAACTATTTGCAGGTATAAAATGCTTTATGAGTTAGATATATATCTAAAAAGTACATTTTGTAAAGCCTGATGAAATTGCATTTTCAGCTAGAGAAATATCAAATATGAGAATGACCCCCAAGGACCAAAACAGCCAGGAACATTGTGTATTTTATTAAGTAGAGAGATCTAAACAAAATCCATCGTGTGGATATGTATAAAAACGTCTTTACACCAGAATAATCTGCCTTACAGTCTCGTCTTGGGATGGTCCTACCATGGTTTCTTGTTTATACCTCAGAAACAACTCCATATTTTTTGTTTTGTTTTAAACTCATGTAAATAAAGGGGAAAACCACTTTCACTGCTTGTTCCATTAAACTGTTAGATTTGTCAGGTAAATTTCATGTCTGGTGATATATTTGTTTCTCGGGTAGCAAATTAGGAAAGATATGCTGACAAGTTTACAATTAAAATGCTGATTCCTTAATCTGGAATTGTCACCACTGAGTTTCTAGCAACTTCTGGAGAATACATTTCTTGTAAAATGATGCTTTCTGTTTTAGATTTGTTTTGCATTTTTTAAATGCAGTGCTGGGGATTGAACCCAGGGCTTTGCATATGCTAAGCAAGCACACTACCATTTAAGTCACATCCCCAGTCTTCTGTTTC
>PVLC010000135.1:75752-192614 GCA_004027655.1 Graphiurus murinus
TACTGGGGATTGAACTCAGGGGCATTCTACCTCCGAGCTATACCCCCAGCCCTATTTTTTATTCTTTATTTTGAAACCGAGTCTCACTAAGTTGCAGAGTGCCTCACTAGGTAGCTGAGGCTGGCTGCGAACCCGGATCCTCCGGTCTCAGCCTCCCGAATGCTGGGATTACAAGCGTGCGCCACCACGCCCGGCTCTTCTGTTTCTTTTTGATCACAACTTTCATTAAAAGTCATGTTTGCTGATGAAATGTGATTGTTTAGTATTGAACTTTGCATCTTTCTGTCCAGGCATTCATTTTTAACTTAGTTTGGCACATGAATTTCTGCTACTGTAACTCTGGAATTGATATGCTCAAGTCTCCCAAATTATTGCTGAAAATACCCCTTCCCTGCCCACCAAGCCATTATGCATGACCTCAACAGACTGATGTGAAATCCATTTAGATGATGTGCTTGGATTCTCCCTAGCTCATCTTATTTAACTTTTGATCTCATTTGCTCTTTTTCTGTCCACCCTCCCCCCACCGTGTGTGTGTGTGTGTGTGTGTGTGTGTGTGTGTGTGTGTGTGTCACTTAGACAGTGGATGATATTTTACAAAAAAGTTACCACTGTACTGAATGCTTTAAGCACTTGTATGGAAAGACAATTCTTTTCTCCAAGTTGGGGACTACTAGACATACTGTGGTATGTTAATCACCATATGGGCTAGAGAATTTGCTCATTAACCAGTACTTCCTTGGCAAAATATACTTTATGTTGACAAATGTGTACACTGACTAACTGTAAGAATCCTTATTGAGTAATCCAGTGTGAATTTGGGAAGCTAGGCAATAACATCCCCCTTGCACAGTGAAGGGGGAAAGCTTCGCTTTTGCATTTGCTCTATATCTTCTGAGTCTGGCCAACAAAATGCAACAGCTACAGGGCTATGCCATTTAATTACCTGGAGAAAAAAGAAGCTAATAAATTCTTGGCCTTATCACTTAGCCTTATTATGGTAATAATAATAGTAGCAACCTTAAGAAAAATAAGGGACTGGATAGAGATCATCAGCACAGCCCAAACCAGAGTCTTGGATGAAGCCTGAATGTGTGTGTTAAGCATAGAAAGCGCTGAAGGTCACGCATCACTCACTCCAGCCATACGTGTGCATATCTGGTAGTATAACACTATCAGCCACGGCATTGTCAAATATGCAGGCAGCTGGAGGATAAATATGGAAGTAGTGTGAAAGGTAAAAAGCAAGGATGGAAGAATAAATGACAGTGAGCACTTATCTCTCAATAAGAGAAATGATTTCAAATGTACCCTCCTTCAGGCCAGCTCTGACAGGCCTCTAATACAAAATCCTGTGCATAACATAGCCAGCATCTGAGAGTGAGAGACCCTGGGCTCAGCCACCTCTGCTCAGCAAAGGGATGAAGGAAATAGACATGGCAGCCGGTGTTAAAGGAGCTTAGCTCAAAGGGAGGATCAAGGGAAATGTGACAGACAGTGAGTGCTGGGTAGAGATAACAGCTGCAGATGGATGTTTAGAAATGTGTGAAGAATTGGTCAATGCAAAAATGGGATGGAGAGAGAGGAAACACTACAATTTTTAGATCAGCATGCACAAAGATGCTAGTGTAGACTAAGGTAAAGAACCAGGCAGGCATTCTCACAGACAAAATTTAAATGGCATGAAGAAAGTGAAATTTTACGTATATATTTAATATACATTTTAACTGTAAATCTACACAGAGTCCAACAAATTTTTAGTGCCTGGGCAAATACAGATAGACGACACTGACGGCAAATCTGTGCAACATAATGGGTTTACCCTTGTCCTAATTATTTTTTATGGATCGCTACCCAGAATGGATATAAAAAAGAATGGCTTTAACCTTTCTCTCAAGCTGATTGGAGTTTTACTATCTTTTTGCTCTTCTCCTTTCTAAATCAATGAAAAAAGTTTGTATAAGAAACAGCAAATTGAGCCACTCTGACCTTTTGATATTTGGATAAAGCAAAAATGCAAGTGATTGTTTTTAGACATCTTATTGTGGAGTCTCCCAGAAGAGAAACAGAAGCCACTTGTGTTTTTCTGATTACTTTTCCTGAGCACCTAGTCCTTTTCCTCTTAACAGTTTACCATCGAGAGCCTGTATCTACACAGATGGTTTAAATGTTTTCAGCAACAGTTAAATCATGTACATGCCTTGGAATAAATGTGTCAATGTTTAGATTCTGCTGAGCATTTATATTTTTAAATTATCTTTTTTTCCCTTCTTTTGCCCTCATTCTAATAGTGTGGAGAAAAACCAACTTGGGTGTTGTATTAGGGGCTCTTTCTTTCCCTACCAGTAGTAATGGCTGTTTTGAAGTATTTCACATGCATATAGTGTGATATCGACCCATGCCTGCTAGTTTAGACATTCTCAGGTGCAAGCATTTTCAGGTAGGCATCTGTAAAGGCAAGAATTTGATAGACATTTTTATATCAAAATTTTTCTTCTTTGCTAAAAGATGGTGTTGTATTTCAGCATACCATATTTCATAAGGTAACTAAATCACTAGTGTTAAGTTACTTAGTTTAGAAAATAAACCAAGCAAGTTATATGTGGAATGAACTCACCATCTCCTTCCTCACTTCCCCTCCCAATTCTGTAGAACCTTCTGTAGAGTATTCTCTACTGTGGGGCTACAAAAAGCTCTTTCATATTACTGACAATTACCTGAAATTATCAGTAATCATACAAGAGGCCATTATGACTTATGGAAGCATCAACATAATTATTATTTTTTTTCAACACTGAACTTAAATGTACTCTAATAGCCTGAACTCAAATGATGTAGCTGTGGCTTTATTAGTCAATTATCTAGAATATACAGACTGGATGTTAAATCACTTTTTGATTGTGACCAGTAAAAGCAAGTCCTGATTTTAAAAGTCTGTGGTTCTAGACAGTCCATGGAAATCCTTTTACTTTTTTAATTGCAGCATATTCCTGAAGGGTATATCATGCCACAGATGATCCTTAGGAGGCTGTTTGGGATACCTATATCATCCTGCATCAGTGTACAGATCCAGTCAGATGTTGTATGTCACTGAATGCAAAGGAACAGCCATTGCATCTCTATAAATCATCAAAATGAGTAAAACTGTGTTTGATATGCTTCAAAATGGACATAAATATGTTGTAGTACATTGATTAGGAAAATAGTGCCAAAGGACCTCAAATTTCTGTGTAGGGGAAAGAATATAAGAATGTCAGTTGGACTTGCATGGAATTTTGGTATAACAGGCTCATTTTAAACTTTAGCCACTTAGGGTCTTCTTTATTAATTATTGAGATAAAGATGCCAAATGCCTGGAAAAACTACATGCTATACAGAAGGTGCCCAGTAGATGTGAGACTATAATGCACCAGTAAAAATATTTAAAAAATAAAAAAGCCAAAAATCATGAAATGAATTTAAGGTTAAGTAAAGACTAAATGAATTAAAAAGTGCTCAGTAGTGCCGAGCATGGTGGCACATGCTTGTAATCCCAGTACTTGGGAGGCTAAGACCGGAGGATCTGAGTTCATGGCCAGCCTCAGCTACTTAGTGAGGCTCTCCACAACTTAGTGAGAGCCTGTTTGAAAATGAAGAATAAAAAAATAGGGCTGGGAGTATAGCTTGGAGGTAGAATGTCCCGTCCTGAAACAAACAAAAGTGCTCAGTAAATGGCAGCTCATATTGTATGTTGAGTCTTGCTGGAGGAGTTCTGTAGAGGTTGGTAAGGGAGTAGAGATTTAACTTAGGGGTGTGTAGAAAACCACAGATCTTTGAAAGCTCAGGAATGTTGTCTATCTACCAAAGATCTAAATGAGATGGTGGCCATCAACCTTGCAGTTGGGTTTCTTTCATTCCCATAAGACAGTCTGATTTGTTAGTTTGTATAAATCTAGACTGGTCTTCAGTCTCTAATAACTGATGCCTTTTCCCCTGCTGGTGGTAGCTACCTGCATTTTCATGTCTCTTGCCTCTTTAAATGTGGCTCTATCATGCATGCATAGCTGCCACTCAAGCCCTTGGTCTTCACATTATTCAAGAGCTCATACTTTTTATTTCACCGAACCATTTATTGAATGCATGCACTGTATCAGTCCCTGTGCCTGATACTGGGGATAGGATACTGAGGAAACAAAGACCTAGTTGTGCATTCCATGAACATGCATCCCAGTTCAGAAGACCTGGTGATACTCAGTGCTTGGAACAAACTTCCTTATACCTTTTTTTTCCTTCTGTTTAGAGGTGCTCAGCATGATGGTGGTGAATTAGAATAGGAAAGTACTTATTCCAAGGAAAATGTCATGTAATTAGGGTTGAGAAGGATGTTGAGCCTCAATTGATTCCCCTTTACTCCTAACTTAGCACAATAAAAGTTTATCACTTAGAAAATACTAGGCAGGCTCTGTGCTAAGTGCTTGAAATTCAAAGCTAAAGAATAGTCTGTCATATAGAATATATTATAAGCCATTCAACAGAATGTCATATAGCCTTTTGGACATTGAGCTATAGAGAGAATATTGGAAGATGGGATGGAATAAAGAGGATATTACCTAATTTCTCAAGATAGAGAAATTGGCCATGTAGCTAATAGGATGTAAATTTTAACTGTGAAGGGATGTCTGCTTCGACATTTCCCCACATGGAATTCTAGGTTTGAGGATGATGGTTTTTTTGTGCCTCCCATTGAAAGGGACCTCTCTAAGCTTATCTGACTATCACCCTCTCACATTCCTTTAATAACACAGGCCCAGTCCATTGAGGAACCCATCCATGGTTTGGTGGAGCCAACCGTCCCTCACCATCATGGTAGACATATGACTCATGCCTAGTCCTTCCCTCTCCTCAGCCAGTGACTAAGAGGTGGGCATGAGACTCAAACTGGGCAATGAGAAATTCATGCAGGACTCTGTTTTCCCCCTTTTTCTTTGGGCTTCCTAAGTTGGTAGGAATGAGTCTGACACTGCTGATGGCCATCTTTTTGTCTGTTGAGGAAGAGAGAAACATAAGTTGAATTATATAGTTTAAGGCCTGTTTCAACCATGAAGACATTTTCAGCCATGTGTGTAAGTCAACATCTTCCTCCCCCAACTCATGTTGGGGATACGGTAGTGAGTATACACTACCTTGGAGTGAGCTGCTTCAACCAAAATGTGTCTTACAAACTCACTATTCAAAAGCTAAGGAGCTATCAATAAATGTTTGTAAGTTGTATAACTATCCACACATCTCCAGGCCATAATGTCCATTCTGATTTTTGTACCTCTCTAAGCTAGGAACCATTCAGAGACTAAAATGACTTCTTTCCCACTGATCATTGGTAGGGAGGGGCATTGATCCATAGAAGGAAAATAAGAGTCGGTCTAAAAATGGTCTAGATATTCATGGAACTGTCTTGAAATAGGGAATTTGTAGAAATATAAACTCTACATAAATTCTTTTAAAATGTCACTTGATTTATCTGAAATGTACAAAGAGGTCAGCAATAACAGGCACAGGTTAAATTTAAGAAAGAATTACTCATCAAGAAAAGATAATTGGAACAGACATTTTTTGTTTGTTTGTTTTAGCACTGGGGATTGAACCCAGGGACATTATTCTACTTCAGAGCTACATCCTCAGCCCTATTTTATTTTTATTTTGAAACAGGGTCTCACTAGGTTGATGAGAGTCTCACTACTTGTTGAAGTTGTCCTCAAACCTGCAACCCTCCTGTCTCAGTTTCCCAACTACAGGGATTACTAACGTGCACCACCACGCCCAACTAGGAACCACATTTAAAATCCAGAGAAAGAGACTTAAAAGCTCCTGGGCTCTCTTAAAGCCCAGACTGCCCTGCTGTTCCAAAGATAGCATTCTATATTCCAGAACTTCTGGGTACTCTGAATGGAGCAGGTATACATATTTAGTGGAAATATCTCACCCAAAATACTCTACTCTGTTAGACACTTGATGCTATCATAATAGCCAGGGCCAACATAATTGAAAAGCATTGTAAAGCAGTGGTTAGACCAGTGCATAACACTAGGGTGAAACTATTCATGTGGTACCCACAAGTTAGAGGGAAAGAGCCAGAGAGTATGTAATGGAGGTAAGGGAAAGTTGGAGGAGTCTGGGGACAATAGAAGACCCAGGAGGAGGTGGCCCTGTAGAGGAGAGCTGCTGAGCAGTTGAGCCTTTCCTGGGCCCTAGAGAGCCCTCTTACAAATACGCAGGTCCTAGTGTGGATAGGGAGTTGGGATGGTCATTGGGAACCACAATTCTCAGCCGTGGCTCTGCAGCTACCCTTGATGAAAGCATGGTCTGGAACTGTCAATGCAGAATAAAATTCCTTACTTAGATATTTTTGGGAGCTCAAGAGTCATGGGAGTGACTGGTGGGAGATGTGCTGGGGGCTGTGGTCTTCTGAAAAGTCTGAGCATTGAATAAAGACGTTCAAAGCACCATACTAGCCAGTTGAAACTGCTGTGAGCAGGTGTGGATTTGCCAGTTGGTGACTCCTGACTGGGGTGAGTGGAAAAGGATGAAGTGTCCGCACACCAGAATATGGGAGATAGAGAGGGCTTGCTTTGAAGATGAACTCCGCAGTTCCAAAGGGTTCAATAAGGGGAACCCCAGAGATGAAGAGTGTCCCAACAGCACACCTGTCCACATGCCCCTGACCTGGTACAGGTTTGGTATGCCAGACACGGGGGCTTTTGAGCTATGCCCCATAAGGTCTTGCTGCTCTGTGAGCTGGTGTAAGGGGCTGACACAAAATAAAGGTGGCCTTTCCTCAGTGCACAGAAACATGCTGATTTAATAGCGCAACATTCCTAATGTTAAAACTTTTGTTTTAAAAACCAGTCTTAACTTTTGTTATTAACCACTACTTGCCCATGCTATAATCTCACATAACCCGTAATTGTCTCTCTTTAATTATGTTATGTTGACTAAGTCAGAATTTCATGTGCAAAGACAATAAAGATTCACAGATGGTCTACAATGTAAACAATTTGCAAACCATTTTAAATACATTATACATAAAGGGAGAATGAATAATCTTTGACAAGTTGTTCGCCTTCTCCATTCTGTATCACTGAAGAAAGTGAAGGAATGAGAAAGTCTGGCTCATAGACAGTGCTCAATAAATACTTGCTCTGAGTGAATGGCCATCAGGAAACGAGCAATTCACAGGAGGACTCCCTTCTCCAGAGCCTGCTGTGAAGCTAATCAGGAATCCTAATACCTTTCTCCCAAAACTGCTCTGAGAACAAAATGAGAGACTGCAAGTCAAAGCAATCTGTAAATATATAGTACTATATAAATGTTCAAACTTCCTACTCTGCCCCTCAGCTCATATTAGGGCACTCTAGTCAACCCATTAGAGAGTAGCATGGAAGCTTAAAAAATAACTTGAAATGCCATGTGACTCCAGAGGGTGGCTGGCCTCAAATACTCATTTTATACAACAGAGGCTACAAAGGTAGAGAGTTTGGCCAACAGGTGTGCCTGCCTAGTGCTTTAAAAGTTTTATTAGAATTAGTCACTAGCATTTAATAATAGAAATTCACTTATAAAATAGGAATCTGAAGTGTTTCTTGGAAAATAAGATTTTCCTGTCCCTTTGGATCTGAATCCCCACTTAGAAATAATAGGCTGGAATGGAGGAGTGGTGGTGAATTTGTGTCTGGTTAGTGATGGTTTACTCCTATCACCGTCCATGTTTTGCTCCAAAACTGAAATCAAGAGCCATTTGCTATTGGTACTGGAGCTTTGTATTTAGTCCTTTAGCCTTTGCTTCTCACTTACATGACCTATTTAGCCTCTGTAGCCAAGTGGCTCTGTCACCACCATACCCATCCCTCCCTCAACTGTTCGCATCTGAATGATTTGCCTTAGAGGCCTTTTCTTCCTTTCTCTCTTAAGCAACCAAATCCTATCTTTTTTTTAACAGAAGAAAGACTACTCTGTTTGGTTTGATCCTTAACACATGCCGCATGCATAGGAGCGTGTGTACACACACACACACACACACACACACACACACACACACGTTGAGATTTGTTGATTATTGGGTTTTTCGTGTGTTTGGGGGGGCTGTTTTGGTAAAGATTCTCTTTAATAAGCTAGTTATAATTTTGCAACTTAACACTTACTCCATGGGCCATGTTGGTCATTTGAAAATCCCCACGGCCTTTCCCGCATCTTCTGACTTTTAATATTTCTTGATCGATAAGTACTAACACCTTTCCCTTTGAAATGCTCAACTCTATTCATCTTTAATGAGTTGTTTTATATTTTATTTCTAAAATATTGCCTTAAATTTCTTCATCCTTGAGTTAGCTGAATTTGGGATGGGCATGTTGTTTAATTTTTATGGGCTCTGGCTTTGCAGGAGAAAAACCAAGTGACTAATGCATGTCTGATAGGAATCGACCATTTAATATTTATTTTGCCAAGACAGTTTACTAGGCTTTGGGAAAATAAATAGGGTGCCTGCCCTAAAAAAATGTTCACAGCCAAATAGAAATTATACCAATATATGACATAACTATTAAAAAAAAAATACCTGCGCTCTGTAACATTAAAAATAACTGCTTTTTGTGTAGCTCTCAGTAATGCATAAAATGTTTTCCTATGTTTCATTTGATAAAAGTAAGAGCTTTATAGAGGAAGAGTAATTATAACTGACCAGAAGACTATGAAAAGCTTCCCAGAGGAAGTAAGATTCAAACAAGGTGTTGAAGGATCCTAAATGGTGCAGAAGAGGTTAGAAGGTACAACTCAAGCCAAAAGAATGGAGTGAACAGTGCAAACAGGCACAGAATGGAAGGTAGGTCTGGGAATTGGTACAAGATCAGTGTGAAGGGATTTTAGAAAATAGAGAACAATGTTCTGGGCAATACCACTGGGAAAATGACTGAGACCAGATCATAAGCAACTCCAGAAACCATACTAAGGATTGAGCCTCCAAACTGGAAAACAAGTCAACATTTCTGACCATAGTCTGGTGATTTTATTTTCGTTTTAGGATTAGAAGGTCAAATTTCACTGATGAGCAAAATGAGCAAGTTTGATTTTTCTTTCTACTTATCCTAAAAGCAAGAATTGTTTGCAAAAGACTCTGTTTAGTGTATATTTGGATATACATCTGTTGTGTACATCTACAAAATAAATGAGTACCTTTAAAATCATCACAATGGGAAATCATTTAACTACGACCAAATTGTGTGTTAAATTTCCCACTAAATGATCTTTATAATTGTAAAGCCCAGTGCAAAACTTCATTCCATTATGGATTTGTGTTGAATAGTGTCAAGAAATATTTTAATTTATCCCCTTTTAGAGTTTTCTGTAGAAACTTGAATATAGGGCTTTCAGAAAGAAAGTGCCTCTTCAACCAGAACTATAGACTTTCCTGGTTCCCACCATGATAATTGACACAGCAGAGGTTCAGCAAACATAGCTCTGAAATTTTCATTATTGAATCTACCCAAATTTTCCAATCCACAAAACATCCATTTACATGCTTTACTTTTAAACATTGAGATATTTCTAAATGTGTCATTTGACCTGCTAGACACTGCATATTATGTTGCCTCGAATAACACCTTAAACTGTGAAAGAGGTAGAATTGTCAAATCACCTCAAGTTTTTAATGGTGTTCTTTCATATGAACATTTCAATTTCAATTGCTGTCACTTCCTCTAAATAAGAATCGATCTTTTTTTCCTTCCTATTCCCATCATTCTGAGTGCTTTCCAGGGAAGTAACCAAATTTAATTAATCTCTGTAGCTGTGAGTTTTTGTATTTATTTATTTATGCCTTTGTAATTTGGTGAAACTATTGCACTAAGACATCCCTTTTGTTAACAGTTCAATTTCCTTCTACCGTTCTAGATGAGTTGTCAATGATAGGCATAGTAATATTTGAATTCCAGTAGGTGTTTTGTGAAGAAAAATATAATATCCCCAACTGTCACAGTCAGTTTATTTTATAAATGACAGCAGTAATGTTATACCTTTTAAGTTGAGTTTCCTGAGAAACTTCAAGCTGTAATAGCTTTAAAATTGGGAGTAAAGTAACCACATTCATAGTTTCCTTACTTGGGGGAAATACATTCTATATATTGAATATTGTGAGTTATTAGCACTTCTTTGCGAAGAATTTTAAATAAATAAATAGTTCTGCCCCAGCTCTTTAGGAGGTGGGTGAGGAATTTGCCAGCATTGGGTACCTAGTAGAGCTATCTGTGATATCTCAACTTGACCAGTAGATGTGACTCTCCAACACACAATGGCTGCTGGCCCACTGCCCATGGGTGTGTAAAGTTAAACTGAAGTCTCCTGGGGACGGGGAGTGCTTTCACTTGATTCATGATATGAGTGGCTTGACTTAGAATTATGTTGCCCAAGCTGTATTCAAAGTTCAAGATCAAGTTATATAAATTAGATTATTATCTTACTTCGTAGACAATAATGGAATATTATGAAACAAACCTCCACAAAATTTGTGTAGTTCCCTTTCCTATTTTTTTTAAAGGTTATATTATTGAACCACCCAGTGAACTACCTCTTTGCTTCTCAGAGTGATGTGAGATGCTTATTAGCAAAGGTTCTTGTGCCCAACATAAGCCTACTCAGGTAGTGTTTTGTTGTTGTTTGTTTGTTTGGGAAGTGATTATCCAGCTTCTCAGGAAATTTTTCTATACAGGAAAAGGAGTATGTGTGTATGTAACTACTGTAATTTACACAGGTAAGTTTTATTCTCAGTATCACACTGCTTTAAATAGCAGTGGCGATAATGTAATATTGAAGTGATTTATTGCACATTAGCTATATATAGTGTTATACTTTAGGAAACATGCATTAATGCACAGACATCATCCTTCCAATCATCCTTCCATCAAGATTTATGGTTTAAAGTAGACAGTAGTCAATGTTGTATATTTAGAGCATATGTTAAGGACAAAAATTAAAGAAACCAAATATTTAAATGTGTAAACATTGAGACAACTTGAAGATGTTAATGATGTTAAATTTTAATTAAAAATAACACGCTCTTCATAATCTGGACTTCATACAAAAGGAATGAGGGATGGAGCATTGTATGTGTGGTATCCATTTCTTATTTTGGGAGAAGTTATGTCTAGGGCTTTACTAAATCATATACTTATACATTTCAGAAATAGAACTACTTCAGAAACATAACATGTGTCATAGATATGTCCATTCCTTCCTTCAGAATCTGAACCAGTTTTATGAAGGCGCAAGAAAATTTCTGTTTCTTGGGGAAGGGTTTTCTGAAATCCTGGGACTGTTCTGCTATGATCTTGGTGCAAGTCAATCAGGCCCACCCCACCCTTGGCCCACCCTACCTGATCTGGCTTGTGAATTTAATCAGGATAGACTATTGTTTGGGGTATGAGTCAGTCCTTTATGGTTAAACAATATTAAATTTTGGACAGTTGGCCACATCTATTCACACAAGAACTTCTGAAGTTTTAATGTGATTATTTTGCACTTAAGGGATACAAACGCACACAGACACACATTCACTAGACTTATGATCTCTTCGCCTCTACACTGAAGATCAATTCAGAATCACCCAGAAAAGTGATGCTTTTCTTTAACCAGAAAATTATTGGCCCTTAAGGGAAGAAGACTAATATTCTTTTTGCTTCCCAAGTGGCAATTCACTGTCAATATTTAGACCAGAGAAATATTAAGAATATGAAATGTTATTACAGTGCAGATTCCATAAAAAATTTGATCCATCACTTCAGTTTGATACAAGACTTTCAATCATGTTGTAACATTAAAGTTCCATTTTTAATGTTTCTTAGGCTTGAAATAATGTTCAAAGTTAAAGAATAAAATGGGTTTGGGACAAATGCATTTATCCCTTTCATATCTTCACCTTGGTCACGCTCTGCTTACCTTTTTGTCAGCTCACAGGAATTTGCTTGAAAATAAAAGACAGCACATACTCATTGAGCATTTACTGTATACCCCAAACTATCTTCCACTTCCAAATAATGAAAATAAGCAATCTCCTGCACAAAACAGAAAAAATGAACATGAATATGCAAAAATTGTGCAAGTATTGAGGAGTCTGAGAAGACAGAGATATGCCTTTCTTGCTGTATGTTCTCAGACATGCAGAAAGTGGAGATTAATCAAAATATCATTAACAAGTGAAAGTTTATTACTAGTTGGAAAAATAGTGACTTCCAAGAGGCAAAAAAAAAATACCTTTGGGAGAAGCTGCCTTAAATCTTTGATTCATTAATTTTTATAAAAAGGAAGAAGATTGTACTGTCTGAGAATTTGTTCAACCGAGCAGACATAACCTTGATTTTGAAAGTGAATAACATCCGGTTATACTGTGTACTTTTCTAATGAATTAAAGAGAAGCTGAGGTGGTTTTTCACTTGTTTTGGGGTGTAGTCCTATGTTCCTTGCAACTGCTAATCTATACTAATACACTGGTATTGTAGTTCAGAATATAATTATTAGTTAGCTCTGCAACCTTTTTGGGCAAATTACCTAGTCAATCTAAGCCTTAGGGGTTTTTTTCTATAAAATAATAATAGAGCATATGTGAGATGATGATTATATCATGTTTGGCATCAAGCTTGGTACGCAATAAACCCTCAATATATGCTTTGTGGTGGATGCTGTCTATGTTACCTATACCTTCAAGGAGTCCACAGTCTAGTGGTTAACATGATTTAGGTTCATATGGTTATAATTTAGTACCAAGTACAGAGGAGGGAGAGATCACCTCTTACCTGGAAAACTAAGAGGAAGATGTGTCATTTGATGTCAGCTTTGGGTAAAATATGTACTGTTTGACAAATAGGAAAACTTTTCCAGGACGAGAGAATAATTGCACAAGCAGAGCTGGAAAGGTGAGAAAGTACATGGTTTCAACAGATGTTCCTTGGGACAACATTATAGAATTCAAAATTTGTTTCCTTCTAGCTCCAGGCTATCAAACTTCAAATGAGACTCAGGTCAAATTACCAACCCCTCTGCAGCTGACACCAACTACTATGAGGACCTGTGGACTGACCTGCTCTCCTGGAACCTGTCTGGAGCCAACAGGCCTTGACTTGACAGAGAGCAAGAGCGAGAGGTCCTGGTGTATTTACATCCCTGTCCATCTCAAAGAATCTATAGAAGAGGGGGACCATCAACCTTGTTCCCTAGATGATTTCAGGGCCTCTAGCTTTTGAGAAGGAAATGCTGGGTAGTTAGATTAGAGCAGGGCAGGGAAAAGAATGAGACAGAGGATCCAGCCAGCCCTCAGAAGAAGAAATCAGATTCACTTCCCAGCCACAATTGTCATTTTAGATACACCCTCCTCCTAGGTTTCACTTAGGTACCAAGAGGGGGAAAGTTTTCAACATGCAGAAACAGTGCAGGCACACTAAGCTGTGATGCAAAAGAGAGTTTCCTCCCCCAAATGCATATACATTAGAGGGAAGGTTTCCAGAGTTAAATAAACCCTACCCAAGCAGAGAACTTGATGCTGTTTTCCACTTCAGGAAATGGACCATTCTAGACCCTTTTTCTGGAGTGTACCTCTTTATCATGGCCTTCTCTTAAATTGTTTCCCCACTTCCTTAAATAAGCCTCTTATATTCCTCTAAAAATTAAATGGAGACTGGGGAGAATGAAGTTTGCTGTAGATAGACTGATTGTGTAAGATCTGAATGCTTTGTGTTTTAAAATTTGGTCTCAGCAGGATCTCAGGTTCATGGCCAGCCTCAACAACTTAGACCCTCCACAACTTACAACTTACTAAGACCCTTACTGTTAGTCTTTAATGCAGACAACCTAAAAAAAAAAAAAAAATAAAGCCAAGGTATAGGTTAGAGGTAGAATACCCATAGGTTCAATCCCTAGTACCACCAAAAGAAAAAAGTTTGGTCTCTAAGCCATAGAAATGGATGTGTACTCTAATCATTAGAAGTACATGGTTATAATCATTTATAATCACAATACTAAAGACAACTGAGAGACCTATCCCAATACAACTTCATGGTAGCACATGATATATGCCAAGAATCCAATAGGCGAAGGCTCTTGATCAGCTCTGTATTTATGTATTATCTAGCTGTTCACACTTTCCACCACAACTGTATAACCACCTAGTATTCAAAACCATTCTTTTTTTTTTTTACGTATTTTATAAATTGGCTGTGCTGTGGCTGATTATTTTGTTGTTGTCTGCATATTTTATAAATTGGATGTGCTGTGACTGATTTGTCCAGTAATAGGGATTGAATCCAGGAGCATTCTACCTCCAGGCTACACCCTCAGCCCTACTTTTTATTCTTTATTTTGAAACAGGGTCTCACTAAGTTGTGGAGGGCCTCACTAAGTAGTTGAGACTGGCCTCGAACCCAGATCCTCTGGTCTCAGCCTCCCAAGTACTGGGATTATAAGCATGCACCACCACACCTGGATGGTTTTTTTTTTTTTTTTTTTGGTGGTACTAGGGATTTAACCCAGGGGCATTTTACCTCTGAGATACACCCCCAGTCCTATTTTTTACTTTTTTTTTTTTTGCGGTACTGGGGGTTGAACTCAGGGGCATTCTACCTCCGAGCTACATCCCCAGCCCTATTTTTTATTCTTTATTTTGAAACCAGGGTCTCACTAAGTCGCGGAGGGTCTCACTAGGTAGCTGAGGCTGACTGCGAACCCAGATCCTCCGGTCTCAGCCTCCCAAGTACTGGGATTACAAGCATGCACCACCATGCCCAGCTGATTTTTTTAAATAAATACTGTTGGTCTAGAAAACTATCGGAGGAATGTGACTCTAGTGCCTGTCAGTCAAAGTTGGTAATGACATCATGTACATATGACTGTTCATGAATCAAGTCATGACCAAGTGCTGTTACCCATTTATAGTTCAAGAAACTCAGAATATGAGATGGTATATGTAGCTTTTTCTAGTTCTTGTAAGCATTATTGGCATAGTGGCAGACTTCTAGTACCCCTTACCCCATAGAAAATGGTAAGGTAAAACTAATACCTGAAGACCTAGAATTTCAAGCAAAGATAGATACTGTCAGCAGAGAATGGCCCCTTCCAAAATGGTCTGTACCTAACGTCAGGTTCAGGAGATGTTATACTCACTAGCCAAGTAGAGTTTCAAAGTTCTTACTCAGGCTTGGAAAAATGAATAAATTATTAGGTTTCATGAATAAGCAACATATTAGAAGATCACAGGTAAAAACCAAGCCATATAACCAAGAATAAATGAAGAGTTAGGAGTTTAGGAAGTCTCTAGCCTTCAGAGTTGGAGCTTGAGTCTCTCCTATGTTGGTGCCTCAGCTATTCTTTCCACCCTATTAGTGTGTAAGAACCAGTGGTCTGTGATCAGTTGACCGATTCCATTAGAGTGACCATAGCTATGGTTTCAGAATGCTATTCATGACTAAGAGAGCACCCAAGCTAACTTTTATTAAAAGTGTGTTTTTAAGGATGATAATGAAATTGGTATGCTAAGAGATAGAGCTAGGGCACCAAGGAATACCCCAATCCTATCCAGGAGCCCAAGGAATATATTTTAGCACCCTAGAAAATAGAGGGCAAGGCAATGTATCCTTTTTGGCTTTTGTTTCCCTGTAAATCCTGATGTAGAGAGCTCTAGTAATTGAATTCACAAAGAATATTCGGTGTTTCTAAGCTGCTGGACATACTAGGATTACATCTGGCTGTGAGTTACAGAAAACGTAATTAAACAGTAGCTTATGTCCATGGCTGACTTTTCTACATGATATGAAACCTAGAGTGTGCAGTGGACTCTACAATATCTTCAATGTCATGGGCTCCTTTTTCTTTCTCCTCTCCTTTAGCAAGAGTTTTATTCATTTGCATGGCTTCAACTTGACTTGTCATATTTGTATGCCAAGTCCAAAGAGGGCTAAGACCCAAGGACCAAAGGCGAGTGCCAGAAGAGTCTGCCCCATTTAAAAATGGTTTTTCTGGAGGCCAATAGCAATTGCCATTTATATCTCTCAGATCAGAACTCAATCACATGGCTAGTTTCAAAGAAGCCAGGGAAGAATGGTTTTTGCTCTACACTGACCCTTCTCCCCCAAATGAGTTCTGCTAAAAAAAAAAAAAAAAAAAAAAAAATGCTAGAGAAGCCTATAGCATCATTTGCCAAGGTTAATGAAGTCCGGAGAGTGTCAGAACAAAGTGAGCCCTGAGGCTTGCTCAACCTCTGCTGCTTTTACCAAAACCTAGTCTTGGATTCTATCACAATGCTACCTATTCCCATGAAAGAATGAAAGGTAGAGGAAGAGACCAGGAGAGACAGTAGCAATGTTGTGATTCACCCTCCCACCTCTAGATGGCACTCGATTTCTAAATGGTGTTTTTTCTCAAAACTGTCATGTACTTCCTCAGAAACAAAGGCATCATAATCTTGAGACAAGGGGGCAACTTTCTGTGGACTATTTATTTCTAGAGGATGGATTTGGGCCTTATTGGACGTTTTCTAGGGGATCTGAAGCAGGGTTTGGATGGGTAAGCCTTAGTAGTACTGTTGGCTGGTAAGAAACGATCCCTCGGCACAGTTCAGTTCTTCATAAATGTTCGTTAAGTGGATGGATGATTCTAATACCTTTCCATTAAAGAACTTACCCCATTAAAGACCCACTCCAAGTTGCAGAAATAATCACTCAAGTTTCTTAATTTCCCCCTTTATAGCGTACTACTGGTAGAAAAGCTTATTTTGTAGCATTAAACCAAACTGTGGTGCATGATACATTCCCTTTCACTTGCAAAAAGTCCCCACAGACAGCATTAATGGATTTATTTTAAATTGTTGTTTGTAAAATGAAAGCAAACTCCAAATAATTATATAAAATTGTTTTTTAATGTTTGCATAATTTTTTCATCATTAAAAGCCACCAAGCTCTTTAGTATTGAGGCAGAATCAACCATTGAACATAAAAAATGGTTACCTTGATGCTTTTAATATCTCTGCCTCACACACATTTCCAGGCGTTCTCTGTACTGCGTAGTTATTTATAGTGCTTGTCACATTAGTGCCTTATTCTGGCAAGTGTATTGTTTTGCCATGAACTTCAATAAGAGAGGGAATAAAATACTTATCCCCAAAACTTTCTGGAGACCCAACCTGTATCGCTGGCCTTCCACAGAAAATAGAGTAAGAGTCTTCTCATTTTATCATTTGAGAGACCTTTACCTACTCTCTCAGCCATTCCTCCTATGTTTAACCACCCCCTCCCAACCCCCAAATAAGCCATAACTCAATGCTAGAAAAACCTACAAAATCTGCATATTAGGCCAAGTGTGGTGGTGCACGTTTGTAATCCCAGTACTTGGGAGGCTGAGACAGGAGGATTGCAGGTTCGAGGCTAGCCTCAGCTACTTAGTGAGGCTCTCTGCAACTTAGTGAGACCCCAAAATAAAAAATAGGGCTGGGGCTGTAGCCTGGAGGTAGAATGCCCCTGGGTTCAATCTCCAGTACCGGAAAAAAAAAAATCTGCAAATTAGGATCTAGGTTTGGTTTTTAAGATGTCTTTCCCAAACTTGCAGAGGTATCGAGGGGTTCATCAGCTATTTGCTTTGAATTTAATTTGTATTTTTATTCACAAAAAACTTGAATGAAAATATGCCTTTAAATACCTATTAGTACTCGAACTATTAGCACTCAAACTTACTGACTTTTATGCAGATGAAAAAGCTTTTCCTGAGCCGGGCGTGGTGGCGCACGCTTGTAATCCCAGCATTTGGGAGGCTGAAACCAGAGGATCCGGGTTCGCAGCCAGCCTCAGCTACTTAGTGAGGCACTCTGCAACTTAGTGAGACTTGGTTTCAAAATAAAGAATAAAAAATAGGGCTGGGGGCGTAGCTCGGAGGTAGAAGGCCCCTGAGTTCAATCCCCAGTACCGCAAAAAAAAAAAAAAAAAAGAAAAAGCTTTTCCTGTCGTTTGTTTCATTGACACCTAACCCAAGGTTGTTAAGACAAGCTGCTAAATAGTTGTAAATGATAATTTTTTTCTATAAATGAGAACATTCATCAGGGAAACCATATGTAAAAAATAAAGTATTAATGTTAATATACATTTGTCTCACATAACTCATGATTTCTAATTTAATATTCATCAGACAGTCTCACTGGTCTTATAAGTTGACTGGCTTTATAATAAAGAGATGTTACAAATTTGAAGTTAGGGTAATAAAAAGTTGCTTTTGTCTGTTATAATGAAGTCGTTGGAAGATGTAGTTTTAAAATAGTCTTTGAATAAACAAACTAGCAAAGCAGTTATAAGTAGTCTCTATGCTAACAGCTTGAAAGCTTGTTAGAATTGCACGAGCTTCCCTTTACCTACCGAATCGGAATCTGTATTTTATGAGGATGCCCAAGTCATTCATATGCGTATGTTAAGTTTTGAGAAACACCAAAGGTGTCTGAGCATACACTTGTGTTTCCATGGATTGATGGGAGTAACCTATTATCACACATGAACCCATACAGTTAAAGATGCTTTCCAGATGCCACTCAGAGGGCCAGTGTCCAAGCTGGCTAGATTCCCAGGCCACATCCACAAAATGATTTAGTGGGTCTTCTGAAGACCAGAAAGCCGTATATTTTTAACAGGTTTTTAATTAATTTGTGTTTTGTTGACAAATAAAAATTATATTTATGGTTCATAATATGATGTTTTGAAATACGTATACATTGGGGAATGACTAAATCGAGCTAATTAACACATGCATTGCCTCACATACTTATATTTTGTGGTGAGAGCACTTAAAACCTACTTGAATCTGTCTATATTTTGGAACACTTCCCAGGCAGTTGTGATGAACAGCTAGTTTGGTAGAAAGGAAGACACTGGGAGAATGGGATAGGAAACTGACAGTTTTAAATGTTTGAATGAAGGGAGAATGGGTAAAGGGAAGATTCATCTGAGAAAAAGAGCTCATGCTAGATTGGCTGTAAAATACCTAATCCTAATCAACCAGGAGCCATTTGAGAAGGACCAGAGGAAAGACAGAAAAAGTGGCTAGAGATGTATTCCTTTCATCTCCTGTTAGGTGTTTGTTCTATAGCACTGTGCTAGGCATTGATGGATAGTGAGGTGAGAACCCAGACAATCTACCCCCACCAATACTCTCTAATATAATGGGGGAGACCAGCACATCAAAAACTCTAACCAAAGTAAGAACTAAATAAATGTGAAACCAGGGTAAAATTATAATTGCATTCGGACCATAGAGCATGGAGAGTCAGGTATGGGCCTCACAGTAAGGAGCCCCTATCTCTGACTTCTAGACATTGTTCAAATTACATAGAAGAAAGATTAACAAGATGGAAGAGGAGGTTCAAGGACAAGGAGTGGTTCAGAGGCAGGAAAGGGTGCCCTGGGGCCTATATCAGCATCTTCTCTGATGTGGGTGGAGAAGCGTCACATGGTAAAAGATGGCAGGAGAAGATAATTTGCTATCACAGCAAGGTGGATCAGGAAGCCATGTTAAGGACAATTTTCTATAGATACCGACAACACCCAATACCTTGTCGGTTCTCTTGAGACCCTGAAGACCAGGAGGTCAGCATCCTTTAAGTAAGTTCATGACTTAAGGGTAAGGGATACTGGTAGCTCTTGGCTTTCACCTTTGTAGTCTGTGGCCAAGATTCATAAACCACATGTGCTTTTATCCACACTGACCCACTGAGCTTTTAGCAACCTCTAATTTTTGTCAGTTTTTCTCTGGCCCTACCTATGTCCTCTTCAAAAGCATGCAGCTCATATTCAACACCATTTTACATTTCTAGAGTGTGTTTAGGCTTTTAGAGTGGTTTTTGTCTACCATTGCTTCATTGACGCTCCAGATCCACTACCCAAGGAAGGTAGGAAAGGTATTGTTTCCAGGTAACTTTGAGTTGAGGGGATTAAGTGACTTTGTGGGCACGTGATTAGTAAAGCTTGAAGTTAGGAATAGATCAACTTTTTTTGTACTTCCACAATTTCACACTTCCTCTCATGTCTCATGGTAAACCGTGGTGGTGATCTTTAGATCTAGGTAACCGTATGTGGTTCTCTCCTCCTTCCAGGTGTATAGATACTGAGCTTTCTGGGCTCCTACTGTGAGAGTGATTCTAAATAATAAAATGTTGTTGAAGGGATTTGTGTCACTTTTAGGTCAGACCATTTAATTACCAGCTTGAGGCTGTTTTCCTTCCCCTATCTGTGGTCATCATGGAAGCCCATGTCAAGGTGAGCCTCTGTCTGCCTAAGCCCTAGACTTATTAAGCTTATTTGAGCCCCTATAATGTGGATAAAAACAAAGTGACATTGTTATTAAGTCACTTAGATCTGGGGGTTGTTACTGCAGCATAACCTATCCTATACTGACAGGTACCAATTTCTATAGAAGAATGAGGGGTTATAAGGGGACTTAGTAGGTCATAAAGCATATACATAAAACATTTTATATTATAGCACTTCATAGTACATGGTTCATAATATTCTCTTTGAGGAAAATGACTGTTTTTCTTTTCTCTAGTTTTATCTAGCCTTTCTACAATGTACCTTCCGCCTGAGAGGTGCCTTCTCTATATTTGTTGAATGAATAAAGTAAATATTTATCTATGAAACTAAACTCTATGTGTATGTTTTTCTATAATGACATTTCTTAGCAATATCATTTTAATAATTTTAATATTTTCCATGTTACACATCATAAGCCAGGAAATTCCAGGTATGAACACTGATCTTTCAAGAGGAACTTAGTTGGGATGAGGTAAATCTGTGTTACCACCAAATAGCCAGCATCATAGGTTTCAGAAAAAGAAGAAAAGGATGTAGTGACATTACTAGAAATTCAGAACAGTGACTCCCCAGTTTGATTTGGTGACAGGCTTGGGACTCTCTGCCTACCTCTAAGAGTGTTGTGAGGTAATAAACATTACACAATAGCATCCCCATCTAGTAGATCTTAAACAAAATATATTAGTGTATATTACATTTTTTGTCTCATTGCAAACACTATCTCATTCTTATGTTTTATGTAACATACTAATTAGCCTGTCTTTAAGGGAACAGCATAGTTGGTCATGGTGGTACATGCCTATAATCGCAGTATTTGAGAGACTGAGACAGGAAGATCATAGGTTCAAGGCAAGCCTCAACAACTTAGACTGTGCTTCAAATTTTTAAAAAGAAATAATAAATTTTAAAGGGTTAGGGGTGTGGCTCAGAGGTAAAATGCCCCTGGCTTCAATCCTCAATACCAAAAAAGAAAAAAAAAAAAAAAAAAAAGCAGCATATAGTTGTATAAACAGGGTCCTTAAAGGGAACTGGGTGGTCATTGCAAAGATTAAATGATTAAATGGATTTTAAATTCCTCCTTTAAAAGCAAAGGTGCAGATGTCCCAGCTGGACTCCGTGAGTGTTGGGCCTGTGAGCTGGGTCTGTGTTCACTATGGGGCCTACACCCTGTGTTTCAGTTCTTCTTTATCTGCTCCCAGCTCTCCTGAGTCATTCATCCTGTCTTGTTTCATTGTTTCCACTTCTGACTTTCTTCAGTTTTTTTCATATTCTCCATCTTCAAAAGTTTCATTTTGGTTTTTAAGTTTCATTGATGTCTCCTCTAACATTTCAGATTTCATTAGCATTCTTCTGATTTCTTACTTTCAGCCTGGCCATTTTTACTTATTTGAAAACTTTTATATCCTTGGTTAAGACTATAGATCCTCAAAAAGGCATCACCTTTTTTTAAGTCAATAAATGTTTGCATGCTTGTGACTCTTGTGTATTCCTATATTATTACGACCGGAATAGACATCCAATGTGATCCTCTTGATATCACAACATGTAGTACTTCAACACATAATATCACAAAGATTGGTATTAGTAATAGCTAATATTTAGCAGATAATGTATGACACTTAAATGTGTCAGGTACTTCTGAAGAGCTTTGCATATATTATCTCATTTAATTCTTAGGAAAACTCTAAGAGATAACTACTATTATTACACTCATTTTACAGATAAGGAAACTGTGACACAGAGAGATATCAATCAGTAACTGTGGAGTTGACCCAAGCAGCTAGAATCATGTCTTCATTTTCTTAACTATAAATGAAACAGTAAGATAGAGAGAAGTTAAAGAAATTAGGTAAATGACCAGAAACACGTCTTTGAAGAATAGTTCTGTGTGTGTGTGTGTGTGTGTGTGTTACTGGGAAGGGAACCCAGGGACATTTTACCTCTGAGCTACACCCCCAAGCACTATTTTATTTCTTATTTAGAAACAAAGTCTCACTAAGTTGCATAGGTCCTCACTGAGTTACTGAGGCTGGCCACAAACCTATGATCCTTATGTCTCAGCCTTCCAGGTACTGGGATTACAAGCATGTGCCATCACTCCCAGCTTAAGATTAGTTATCTTAACATCAATGTTGATTAGTCAGTTTTCAACTGTTCACTAACCCAACATATTCATTTATTAGCAGAAGTGGTCATTCAAAGATTATACCTGGCTGAATTTGAATGAAGACTGCTTTACAGAGTCAATGTATTTGGAAGTTTTTTAGACTAAGAGAAAAAATTTCTTATCATGCTGCCCCAAAAGCTTTGGAATTTGGGGTTCTAAGAGTCATGTGCTGTGGCTTGCATAATGCCCAAGATCCAAGTAGGTCCTACTGGTAGAGGCATAGATACCATGACAATTGAATGGCCCCAAATGACTCATTTGGTTGTCATTCAGTTTGACATCTTATTGCTCAAGCTCAGCCTGCATCCTTTCTTCTCCTCTGCTGGAGACAATGACAGTCAATATTCACTGAGGACCTACTGTGTGTCGGCCACCTGTACCTTGTGCTTTAAGGGCATTTTCTTCTGTGATTTGTCTAAGAACTCCATAGCATGCAGACTACCATATCTCTAGCCTATGGTTAGGGAAACTGAGCTTGAGGAAATTTCTGTGACTATCATGATAGTGCAGGTAGGAGATCACAGAACTGAGTGAGCCCTGCATTTGGGGGGCATATGGAAGACAATCATTCATCAGACTTCTTCATTTGCATTGCATGAGGTCCTGTGCTGAGTACGTAGAGGACAGAAACAGGGTTTACCCTTCTTTGTTGCAAAGTAGATAGGCTTGCACATGAAGAATTAGAAAGTGGAGAGATGGAGGTTGTCTAGAAAAGCTGACCAACTCCTTGGGGAAATACTGGGAATGGAGTCAAGGTGTGTGAAGACTAAGCAGTAATTAATCAGATGAATAAGGAAATAGCATTCCTTATTCCTGTGTAGATGCCTCGAGCCCTTTGTTGATTAATGCAACAAATATGTATGGGTGTCTTCATCAGTGAGGACAGTAGGGACTGCCTGTATGGACCTTCTACTTCATGCCAATTTCATAAAGGTACCTGACAAACCCAGTGCATAGCTACTGCTAGTGTTTATAAAGTGAACCAAGTGAAACTGTTGTTACTTTCCTACTGCTGCTGCACCAAATGACCACAAACACAGTGGCTTAAAAGAACACAAATTTTTTTGTCTCACTGTTCTAGAGGTCAGAAGTTCGAAATGAGTCTTGCAAGCTACAAGTAAGGTGTTAATAGCTCCTTGTAGAAGCTCTAGGAAAAAAATCTATTTCTTTATCTTTGCCAGAACCTAAAGGATACCTACATTCCGTGGTCCATGGTCCTTCCACCATTTTTAAAGCCAGCAGCATAGCATCTTTAAACCCTCCCCACTCTTATCTCCCTCTTAAAAAGACCTGTGTGATCATCCCTTCACCTCAATCACGTTTGCAAAGTCACTTTGGCTGTGGAAAGGAACATTTCAAGGATGAGGACGTAGACATTTTCACTTTCTGCTACTCTGCCGACCACAGCTGTGAAGGGGTAGAGGCAGAAGATGAGTTTCCCTGGATTTAGGAGGTCTTGGGCTTTGTTAAATAGAATCATGAGAAATGAACAGAAGCAAAAAGACACTAGGAAAATGAAAGAGCATTTGCTGGTGAGAGGTGAAGGAGGTCTGAACAAAGGTAGTCTTGGTGGGAGTGGAAGGAAAGAATATATTTGAGAGAAATTCAGTATGATGAGCACTTGGCAAATAAGTGGATACATGGATGAAGAAGAAGGAGAGTTCAGGATGGCGCCCAAGTTTCTCACTTGGTCAGTGGGCTATGTGTTCTTAATTTTCAATATAAAATAATAATTGAACTATTTGGTGTCAGCATAAATATTCTAGGCCAGTACAACATTAGCTGCATTGACTTCTAACAGATTACTGGCATTAGGCCCGCCAGCTGGTTATTCCTAATTTATGTTTTAATATTTTTCTTTTCTCTGTTCTGTGCTATTGTTAAATGCTGGGTATACACAGATGTCTTGCTCACTAAAATGCATTTCAGTGTGGTATTTTAAGCTAGGCTGTGATTGAGATTTTCTTATATAAGATTTAATGTCTATCATTCTTCCAGCTTTTGATCTAAGAAGGCAATTTTACCTTTTTTTTTCAGTACTAGGGATTGAACTCTGAGGCAGTCTACCTCTGAGCTACACTCCCAGCCCTATTTTTATTCTTTATTTTGAAACAGGGCCTCACTAAGTTACAGAGGGCCTCACTAAGTAGCTGAGGCTGGCCTTGAACCTGAGATCCTCCAGTCTCAGCCTCCCAAGTACTGGGATTACAAGTATGTGCCACCATACTGGCTAAGAAGATAATTTTAACAAATGCTTTAGAGGAATACTTTTTCTCTATTTCTCTTGTTGTATTGGGGATCAAATCCAGGACCTCACCCTTGCTAGACAAGCACTCTACAAGTGAGCCACATCCCCAGCCATGAATAAAACAATTTTTATAATCTAAAGTATAGAATATTGGCTTTCATATATGTTTTATGCATCATAATTTGAACATAGAAGGTTTTGTGCAACTCCCCCAAACTGCTTACATCATAATATACCTGAGATTTCCTCTATGTCCACTGTCATGTTATATATTTTTGTAAAGTAAGAAAGAAGTGTATGTTTCTCTTCTCGATTAATTTAGATCTACACTGGGCCCACTATAATAATATAACTTAAATAGCTCGAATAAATATACAAAATATGAATCATCTCTAAATAGATGCCAGAACAACAGAGAAAGTATGGCAGCAAATGAGATGGAACAAGACAACCCTTGTTCAGCTGAAGGAATCCCCACTACCACTTCCACATCAAGTCACTTCTCTCCTTTCAAGATTAATTTAAAACATGTTTCCTAAATTCTCGTCACTAAACATCATGTTTGCTTAGACTGAGAAAAATATGTGCAATGTATATATCGGACAAATGACTTGTATTCAGAATATATAAAGGCAGCATACAAATGAATAAAAAGGGACGAAAGGCCTAGTTTTTTAAATTGAGAAAGAGTTATACAGACACTTAGCAAAAGAAGATATTGAATGTGAGAAGCTGTGGGTCAGACTCCCAGCACAGAGATGGGAGGGAGATACAGAAATGGCCAGTAAACACATAAAAATACTCTCAACATTGGAAATTGGGGAATGCATATAAGAACCGTGATGAGATGCTACTTGATACTCAAATGGCTAAAACAACTAGCAACACTAAATATCAGTGAGGATCTAGGGCAACCAAAACTTAAATATGTTGTGAGTAGAAATGCAAAATGGTAACCACTTTTGGAAAATTGTTGGCAATTTGCAAGACTTAAACATAGAGTAAAAATAAAGTTAAATATCAATTTGCCCCGTGACACAGCAGTTCTACACCTGGGTATTTCCAAGTAAACCAAAAATGCACATGGACTTTCTTAGCTTCCTTCATAGTAACTCCCCAAATGTAAACAACTCAGACATCTCTCAATAGGAGAATAGATCAACAAGCTATGGTGTACTTATACAGTGGAATTATCTGTAGTATTAAAAGAGTTGATTACTTATATACACAGAATGATGATTAAATCTCTCATTGTGTTGAGTGTAGGAAACCACACCAAAGCATCTAGTACATGGTTCTATTTGTAGGCAATACAAAAAGAGGCAAAACTAATCTATGATGGTAAAAATTTAAAAAGTAGTCACTGTAAAATGTAGGAACTTATTGAGAGTATAAGGATACTTCTTGGGGGAGCAGTGGAAATGATTTATATTCGATTGGGCTCTTAGTTGCATGGGTAAAAACACAAACTCATATACTTGTATTCTTAAGATATATATTCGGGGATAGGAGGATCACAGGTTTGAAGGCAGCCTCAGCTACTAAGCAAGGCTCTCAGACGCTTAACAAGAAACTGTTTCCAAATAAAAATAAGACTAGGGGTATAGCTTGGAGGTAGAAAGCCCCTGTGTTCAATCTCCATTAAAATACACACACACATACACACACACACACACACACACACACACACACACACACACTTTTTTTTTCTGTAAGGCAATTTTACCTGAAAGAAAATTCTTCATGGATTTTGCAATTGACATTGCAGAGAAAGACATTGGTAAGGATTTACTTGTGAGATGAGCCTTTTGGTATGGTATCATGGAAACATAAAGCAAGTGGAAGCACATAGGGATGTCAGACCTCATGATATGAATGACATTTAAGCAGAATTTTCAAGAATGAGGAAGAGTGAATCAGATGAAATCAAAGAGGCTAAGAAGAAGAAAGTTCCCTGAGATTTTGGAACATGAGAAGAAACTTCTTCAAGGAACTGAAAAAGCCCCACATGACTTGGAATGGAGAAGGACAGGGAGAGAAATGGCAGGTGGTGCTCTGGAGAGGAGGGCAGAAGCCAGCTAGCAAAAAGTCATGCAGACCCTATTAAAGGCGTTGGTATCAATCTTGGAACAATGGGAAGCCAGTGCTTGATTTTACTTTGTAGAATAATGTAATTAAGTGACACACAGCTATAATTCCAGTACTTGGGAGCCTGAGACAGGAGGATCACATGTTCAAGACCAGGCTCAGTAACTTAGTGAGACTCCCAGTAACCTACTGAGGCCCTCTTTCTTTTTTTTTTGGGGGGGGGGGTGTATGTGTGTGTGGTACTGGGGATTAAACCCAGGAGCATTCTACCTTTAAGCTACATCCCCAGCCTGATTTTCTTATTTGGAAACAAGGTCTTACTAGGTTGATGAGTCTCACTACTTGCTGAGGCTGTCTTCAAACCTATGATCCTCCTATTTCAGCCTCCCAAGTACTGGGGATTACAAGCATGCACCACCACGCCCGACTGAGGCCCTCTTTCAAAACAAAAAATAAAAACAGTATGGGAGTGTAGCTCAGAGGCAGAATGCCCCTGGGTTCAATCTCAAGCACCACACACACACACACACAAAAGAATTACTCAGTGGGCCAGCGCCTACCAGTGTTCATCCTTCCATTTTCTAATCTTTATATATTTAGCAGGGCATGGCTGCCCAAAGTAAAAGCTTCATCTTCTAGCCTCGCTTGAAGCTATGTAACCATGCAACTACACTCTAGACAAGAAGATGCAAATGGCAGTGTTCTTTGGGAGTTTCTGTGATCTTTCTCTTGGAGAGAAGTGGAGTGTTCTCACTTTTCATTTCTTGTTCCTTCCTATTTCTAGGAACTTAGAGGCAGCCTTGGACCTGAAAGATGCTGGTCACACCCTGTGGTCAGATTCTTCAAACATCTTGGAGCAGATTTAACACAGGATGCTGAGTTATGAGAGGGAGAGGGAGAGGGAGAAAGAGGAGAGAGTAGAGAAAGGACATTTGGATTATTTTGTAACTCCTAGTTGAACCTAAATCCCAACTAGCACAGTCAGATTTGCATTTTTAAAAGACCATCTGGCTTTGTTATCCTTAAATACAAGGTTTTATTCCCTTTCCCGTGATATTTTGCTCTCTATTTTGTTTCTTTTTCCTTTAGTAATGGAGGTGATGAAAATAATCCTTCATCGTCACAAATAGCATTTTGTGGTTACTTTCATTTTCTGCTAGTCACTGCTAGGTAAATGATAGACATGATCCACAGTTATGAACTAATTGCCAAGAATATCAGAACCAATTCTCAATAGATGGGTTCCCTTCCCTTCTAGTTTATACTGAGCAAATTTGATTAGCATCTTTAAAGGAAAGGTACATGTCTCCCATACCTGAATAGCTGCAAATGTTAACATATGATAATGATTTGCTATATCAACAGTATCATATTCCTCATATTAAAGATGCCCAGGCAATGAGAACTTACCACGTTTACTCAATGGAACCTTTTCTATGGGCAAGGAGGAACCAGAGGCAGGGGATGTGCAGAGAGGTGGTATGCAAGGGGACTATGTCTCCCCTCTATTAATCTGAATTTTCTAGGATGTTTCTAGAGTATATCTGTTTCCATTCATTCCTATTCCCCACCCCAGAGTCCACCAGGACCCCAATATTCTAATAATAACCAACAATTTGAATTGTTTTGAACAATTGAATCATGTTACTTCCTTTCAACAAGCAAAAGGAAAAACCAACATAAGAAACAATAAAACATCCATTACAGCAACTGTACTTAGAAGGATATTATGAGCTAAAAATGTTTCAAATTAGTTTCTAATGTGAAAATTAAAGGCATTATAAATCCATCACATGAACAGGATTGTAATTCCCAGTCGATATAAAGAAAAAAAACATCCTGATAAGGTTTTAAAGCACCGGAACGGATTACGGAAGGAAATTTGTAAAGGTGATTTCTCTAGAGATCTTTAAAGGGGAAGCTCATCTATCTTGGTTAGTTTAGAGGAAACTTGTTAAGAGGTTAAGGGTTGAAATTGCTGGCATTTGGAAATTCCTTCTACTGAAATCAACCCACATTTGACAGTCTTCTTGACAGTCAAATCTCTCTCTAGAGAGAGAGAGAGAGAGAGAGAGAGAGAGAGAGAGAGAGAGAGAGAGAGAGACTTGTCCTTGTACTTCATTTATTCATCACACTCAGGTGCCTTCCCTTAAACTTGTTTCACAAAGCTTGTATTTTGAGTTGGATCCATGTCTCAGAGAGTATTAGCACCCTAGTCTCATATGCAGCACAATTGTAGAAAACAAGAATAACAAGAATCTAGAGCCAGTAATGCCCCACGTGGAGGACTGAGTTCCTAGGTGGGAATGTCTGCCAGGCCGCAGCTCTGTGCTAGGTCCTGGGCGTACACTTGTGCTGGGTATTCTGTTTGCCCCCTGGATCCACTGCGTACTCACCTTTGCTCACATCTTGGTAGAACCAGATCACACAGACTCTCTTGCCCTCAGGTTTCCAATTGGGAAACACCAGCAGGAGACCAAAGGGCAGGGGGAGAGCAAGGTGAGGGTCTTGATTCCCCCACTCTTCCTCTGTTGGACTGGGATTTGATTGGGGCTGCATTCTGCTACCCGAGACAAAGGCCAGCTGCTATTGGGCAGCCCCTCTGCTTTGGCCATGCCTCTCTTTCCTTGTTCTCAAGGCCAAGAGGTGGTATCTGCCTCCCACTATCATAGGCACAGAAGTGCTTCTTTTCTCTATGTTGGTTTTTTCTGTGAAAGCTTCCTGTACTTTGTCAATATTACTTATTCTATCAATTTGCTCATGTCACTATAACAAATTACCAAAAATTCTGTGGCTTCTAAAACAACAGAAGTTTATTTCCTTACAGTTCCATATGCCAAAAGTCTGACATGGGTTAACATCAAATTGTCAGCAGGCACAAGCAACTCAAAGGAAGATCAATACATGGGATTGCATTAAACTGAAAAGCTTCTGTGCAGCAAAGGAAACTATCAAGAACCTCAACAGAGAGCCCACAGAGTGGAGAAAATTTTTGCCAGCTACTCTTCTGATAGAGGACTAATAACTAGATATACAGAGAACTCAAGAAAGTCACAGCTAAGAAAACAACCCAATCAAAAAATGGGTAAAGGATCTAAATAGACACCTCACAAAAGAAGAAATACAAATAGCCAATAAATGTATGAGGAAATGTTCAACATCATTAGCAATCAGAGAGATGCAAATCAAAACTACCTTGAGATTTCATCTAACTCTAATCAGAATGGCAATCATAAAAAGCACAAACAACAATAAATGCTGGCGAGGGTGTGGAGAAGTGGGAGCCCTAATACATTGTTGGTGGGATTGCAAATTAGTGCAACCACTTTGGAAAACAGTATGGAGGGTCCTCAGACGAATGGGAATGAAACTACCATATGATCCAGCAATACCACTTCTAGGTATCTACCCAAAAGAATAGAAACCAAACTATCAGACCGACACATGTGTGTCTATGTTTATAGCTGCACAATTCACAATAGCCAAACTATGGAAACAGCCAAGATGTCCAACCACAGATGAATGGATTACAAAACTATGGGATATGTACACAATGGAATTTTACTCAGCCATAAAGAAGAACAAAATCATGTTATTTGCAGGGAAATGGAGGCAACTGGAAAACATTATGTTAAGTGAGATTAGTCAGTCACAAAGAGTAAAAAAGCATATGTTCTCCCTAATATGCGGATGCTAGGGAGAAGATGGGGCATAAGAGGGACTCTAGATGAAAAAGGAGAAACCCTAGATAAGCAAAGAAGTTGACTTAACTGAAGATGATGGACGGGGGGGGGGAGTGGAAGGGAGGCACCCTAATGCACATGATGTACTTTCACAAATATATCAAAGTCAATCACTAAACCGAACTTGAGAAGGAGGGAGGGCGAGGGAGTGGGGTGGGAACTGGGGAAGGGGTTAAATGAGAAATGTGTGCATACATGCCTTTATCAACTTGTACCTAACAAAGATGTATGATTACAATTGTCAGCAGGACTATGTTCTATTCTGGAGGATCTAAGAAAGAATCTTAACTTGTCTGTTTTAGCTTCTAGAGATTGTTTGCGTTCCCTGGCTCATGACTTCTTCCTTCATCTTCACAGCCGAAATGCAGTAGCACATTAAGTCCTGTGTTGGTCCTAGTTTTCTATTATTGTAACAAAATACCAAAGATAATGGTCTCAAAGGGAAGAAAGTTTTATTCAGTTTTTAATGTTGTCATTTTTTTATAGTGCTGGGAGTTGAACCTAGGGTATTATGCATGCTGGACAATCACTCTACCACTGAGCTATACCTCTAGCCATGAAAGGTTTGTTTTGGCTCACAGGTTTAGTCCATGGTTGCTTGGTCCCATTGCCTTTGGGCCTGTGACAAGGCAGAACATCATGGCAGGGAGCATGGTCATGGGAACCTCTTCACTTCATGACAGCTAGGAAGCAGAGAGAGACCGGAAGGGGCTGGGGTCCTATTATTCCCTTCAAGGTCACACCCTCAGTGACCTAACTTCCTTCCACTAGCCCTCAACTCCTTTAGGTTCCAGCACCTCCAATAGCCCTGCAGGCCATTGGGGGAGATTCAAGATCCAACTATAGTAGTCTTCATGACACATTTCTATGATTCCATCTGCTGTGCTCTGCCACTTTTCAGGTTAAGCTCATCCAGGTAATTTATGATGATTTCTTCTTCATCTTGCAGTCTTAAATCACTTAAGCAAAGTCCATTTTGCTTAATATGTAAGGTAACATATTCACAAGTTCAAGGGATTAAAATGTGAGCTTCTCTGTAGCTGTTGTTCTGTGTACCATACTTAGCCACCTTCATTCAATTCTTTCCGTTTGTCCCTTTGTACTGTGTGCTTCCTATGAAGACCCTGATTTGATGCCACATTGATTCCACCCCATAGTGACTCTGATATAGATACTGTTTCATCCATGAAGAAATTGTGATCAGAAACCAGTCATCTCAGTTGGGATTTACCAGCTGTATTGAGTAAATTTAATATCGGTTAATTTTTTTTAAATCAGAAAAATTATGTCTACCTATCAAGTCCCATAAACACTGGCCATCTCAAGACAAAAGAGTTGGTTTAAATATGTATAGAGCAAATATATAGAGATATGTATAACTATATATTTTTATATATAAAAGATACATACAAATAGATATTCATATATATATGCACGCCACCTACTGACTTCTGTATCACAAAGATTATAACCCAAAATAAAGTTTAAAAAAAAAAGGATGAGGAGGAGAAAGGGAAAATCCATATTGAGGACTGTCAATTTAGGAAAGCTATAGTATAAGTTCAGTTAAACTTTGTTCCACTTCCTTTGTCTTCTCTGCCTTTCCCATCATTCGACCAGTCTACTTAGTTTTTTCTTCTGTCTTCTCTTCCTGACCAATACCTTTGCCATTTACAGGAGAAACATGTATGTAATACATCATTGCAACACTGCTATGAAATATTTTACTGTGCTACCTCTCCTAGTAGTATAAATACAGTGAAAAAGGAACAGAGTAAATCTCAGGGGATGGGGTCTTTGCAAACCAGGGCATCTGCTTTACTTACTGAAAATTGGGCAATGTCTTTGACCAACAGGCTTTTCAAGCCTATCAGATGGAGAGCCACTCCATTAGTCTCCTTACTGCTCATTTCAAGTGTAGGTTAGCCACTGTAGCATATAAATCATGCTGGCAAAAGAGCACATAGAAGTGGAAGAGTCCAGGAGAGAAGCCAGGACATGGGGCTGCAGATCATCATGGTGCAATTGTTGACAAACAAGGAGCAGATTCCCAGCAGGGAGACCAAGATTACCACAAGCATCATTGGTTAGACCCATTACAGTAAAATACATTACTGTCCCATATATCTGGATCCCTTGCCCTCCACATTCCCAATGCCCTGAGTGAATATTCCATAAATGCACGTTAAATGAAGGAATCAAAGAATGGGTAGAGAGATTGCAGAGTTTATAACTACCACTTCAAAGACAAAAGCTGACTTTTTCTTTGGCCATCTTCTATGCTTCTGAAAGTAGAGCTCACAATAGTTGACAGTCTATTGGCAGCCAGAGAGGCAAGGCAGAGCTAGGATATTTGAGCCTCTGGTTTTGTGAGAGAATCTCAACTGATTTGTTGTTTTACCTTATAAGAGACAGAGGTATCTGTTTTAGTTACTTTATTGGAGTATGACTGACATACAAAAAGCTGTACATATGTAACGTATTCAACTCTGTGAGCTGGGAGATAAGTATATACCTGTGAAACCATCACCACAGTCTATAACACATAAACATAGCACACACCTCCAAAAGTTTCCTCCCACTTTCTTTATTTACAGTTATTACTGTTACTATTTTGGGATAAAAACACTTAACATAAGATCTACCCTCTTAGCAAATTTGTAAGTGTACATTACACTATTGTTGACTCTAGACATACAGTAGATCTCTAGGACTTACTCATTTTGTAAAACAAAAACTTTAAGGAGAATGGTATTTGAGCCTCAAAACTATATCAGTAACACCTATGTAATTTACTTGTAATAGGCTATCACAGATCACTTAGGAATTCCATTTGGCTAACATACCTAAAACCCTTCTTGGGATATGCTTGTGACCACTTCATCCCTATGACTGGCTTCATGAGCACCAGTGTGTTCACTGTTCCCATTTCAGATAAGATCCACATGCCAAATCCATTTCCCCTTATTCTACTCTATTTTTCCATATAACAGTTATCAATGCATGACCTTATGCAATAATTTTTCATTGTCTGTTTGTCCCAACTAGATGAACTTTCATGCCCTTGGGCATTCTCTCTGTTTAGATTCCTGCTCTGTCCCTACTCTTGAACAGTACATGATGCAGGGTTGGCACCCCATATATATTTGCCAAATGAATCAATCAGTCTTGCTTTGAATCTATCTGGATGACCCTCTGCAGGCCTATATCTCTGAGTTTCAGTTTTCTGAGCTATAACATGGGGATAAGAATTTCAACATGGTGCTATTTTAAAAATAAATATGAAAAAGTATGGGAAATTGTCTGGCCCTTAGTAGGCCCTCAAATCTATTTATTTAACATTAACCATTTTAATTGTGTGTATTCCTTAGAACTGTAACCATTTTTGTTATATTAAGGTATGATTGGGTATGTAGGAAAGTTATTAATATTGATGATCTATATATGACTGATAATAATTGAATTAAATCTTGAAGACAGAAAATCAAAGTTGGCCACTGACCAGTAAATAAAATGTTATAATGAAATTCACTAGATGGCAATCTTGGTCTCAATATGGCAAGAGTCAAGTAATTGACAGAAGTTCTTATTTGTTAAAGCAAATTGCAAATGACCACATTAGATGACACAAGCAGGGCAATAAATGTAGAAAGTGATTTAAGACTAGGTTCTTACAATGTCAGTCTTTTTCGATTTACAAATCTAAGTGGTATGTTTCTCCATAAAAAGTACATGTTAATGCAAAATAGTGTCTCCTTAAAATGTCAAGTGCAGTGAATTACTAAGATGCTGCTGATGGTTTGTGTTTTAACCTCAAACACTCCCCGTTATTGTCTTGATTATTACAAATAGCAGGTATGCTTTCTGACATGATTATTACTTTATTAAATAATTTTGTTTAATGCCCTTATACCTCTTCCAAGTCTCCCTAATAATTTATTCATGAGACTCATCATATTCTGCATAAAGCTAGCATGATTATATTTGCACCTGTAATTTTTTTTAGACTGAGATGGATGGCAAAGATCAGATACTTTAAAAATACTTTGCTGCACTGCCCTCTAATTGCCTATTTTACTGAAGGTAAAATGTATTTACTTTCTCTTCCTTGTAGCTTCCCTGGGAATAATATTCAAAATGCCAAATGAAAACCCTGCTCAGTAGAGAGCAGGTTGCTCCTTCTTCAACCCCTTTTGGAGGTATTTCATTGTGGAAGTATTAGAATGTCCTCATTATAGGACGAGGTGACTTCTATAGGCATCCTGTATTACTGATCCTCGGACAGCTTTAAAGAAAGCAATAAAATATATTTATTATATTTTCCTTACCTTTCTTTCATTTGGTAGGCATTCAGTAGAAGTTGGAATTAAAGCATAAAAAGTAAAGTGAGTTATGACAAGTTAAAACGATCTTTTACTCAAAAAGTCTTTATTGATGTAGGGACAAGATTGAAATAACTGAGGGTGCCTGGTTTTGGAGGGTAGGTGTCATCTTGTACCAGGGGTCTGATGTGTTACATTAAAGGCTTATTACACATCTGAAATTATGGAATATTCTCTATTCATGATCATTTGCTGGGGGGAGAATAAAAATAATGAATGGTCATTTAACAGATGTTATTAGGCATCTTTCTTTGAGGCAAATTTGCCTGGACTTGAATCCCTCCTCTTCCATTATTTAGGTATATGAGCTTGCCTAATTTACAAAATGGAGATAATAATTGGGTAAAATGCATTTGGAGGGATTAACTGAATTAGTACATGTAAAGCTGTCTCCACATGGCCATATTCAGGATAAGGGCATCCAGAAGCATCATCCCAGGATGACTCCAGGTCTTGCTTCCCCCATGGCACCTCTGGCTCCCACCTTTCTGGCTGCCTGTGTGAATTATTGTCTGAGCCCTATACTGTGGAACTTTATTGTATTGAATGTGACTGTTTATTGCGCCTCTGCTATTTTTCCCCATTGGCGTAAGTCAGTCTCTCCCACGCATTTATTAAGATCATTGAGGGAACTACTTGTGATCCACCACTTTTAAATCCCTCCCGTGCCCAGTACCATCTAGCATAGAGCTAGTTAAGTCTTCAACTTCAAATTGTTGGTGAAAGTAGACCAAAATGGCACTCTTTTGCAAAGCCTGTTACAGTCGACTTTCCTGTCTCTACAAGGAGGATTAGTTGGTTCTTTCCTAGTGTTCCTTTATTCCTAATCCCTGTCTGCCTCCCTTCCTCCCACCCTTCTTTTCTTCCTTTCATCAGTCTACCAGCCCATCACCTGGCCAGCTCTTCAGCAAACATTTTTTTTAATCTTCTATGTGCTCAAAATAATTCTAGGTGTTCAGTATACAAATAGTCAACCAAAAAGATGTGGCTCGTGCCATAGACTTTGCCATATTGCTGTAAACACAAGCTTCATACTTAATTATAAATTGCTGTAGAAGTTCTTACGGGCAGTGGCAGAGTGGTCTGAATGAGGGCCAATGGAACCCTCTGTAAAATGTGTATTAGGAGCCGGGTGTGATGGTGTATGCTTATAATCCTAGTACTTTGGAGGCTGACACCAGAGAATCACAGGTTTGAGGCCAGCCTCAGCTATTAGTGAGGCCCTCCGCAACTTAGTGAGACCGGGTTTCAAAATAAAGAATAAAAAAAAAAAAAACAGGACTGGGGGGTATAGCTCGGAAGTAGAATGCCCCTGGGTTCCATCCCCAATAACAGAAAAAAAAAAATGTGTATTAGAGAAGGTGGCTCCGAGGGAGTGATATTATTTAAATTGAAACCTTAAAGATGAGAAACCAAGGCTGATGGGGAAGAAGGAGCCTGAAGAATGTCATGTCAGGTGGGGGAACTATATGGAAGGAAACATGAAGAGGCTTTCAGGAGACTGAGGAGGGCCATGCCTCTGCAGCCCAGTCCAGTGGGGTGACCCGCACAGCCTTGTGGGCTGTGTCCAGGACTGGATCTGAACTACAATGGGAAGTCAGTAAGATGTCTGGAGGCTCCAGCCTCTGATTTGCTTTTTGACTCATTCTGGTTGCTTCTGTAGATAGTGCTTCGTAGGGGGTTCAAGTCAATGTTGGGGATTCGGTTACTTAGGAGGCTGAGGTGACCTCTATTATTATATTTAACACATTGATGATTCGTTTACTTGACACTTATGTTTGTATCTCTGGGTCCTAAAAGAGTACTCAATGAGTGTTAGAAGGTGTTGGGAAGATGAAGACCTCAATTAAAGACTGCTCTTAGTGCATGCAGTGGGAGTGCTGCTCTTGTCTCTAACATTCCCATTTTTTCACTGTGCCATCGTTGTCTACTACTGTCTCCTTAGGACATTTGGCATCCAAACTGTCTCTCTCCACAAACAGCAACAATCAAGTACACTCTACTGAAGTTGGTAGGGAGAGAAAACATTTGCTTCTCCTTCATTTTGAAACTTTTTCCTTGTTTGGTGTTAATCTGGTTCTCCACAGACTTTTCCTATTAAATCCAAATGTGACTCTGTATTAGGGTCATATTATTCTTCCTTCTACCTTACTTCTCTTTTAAAGTATCTCCTTTAGGAGATCCTTTGCACAACTAGGTAGAAAGAGGCAAATAATAGTGTCTAGGGATGTAGCAGTGAGCGCAGTAACAAAAAGACCTAGTCTTGCAGAATTTGTTTTCTGAGCACAATTACATCAGAAGATGGTGGGGACAAAAAGGAACTGCTGATGGATGGGGTCACAGCCAGAAAAGGCTTCATTGAGAAGGCAACACTTACGTAGATGCTCGAAGACGAAAACTGTGAGGATATTAGGAAACAGCATTCTGGATGAGAAGAGTAGTAGCCAGTGCAAAAGTCCCGAGACACAGTGGGCAAGTTAGAGAAAGACGAGAGACCAGTGTGGCCAGATAGGACTGAGTTAAGGGAGATTGGTAGAAGATAGGCTCACAGATAATAATGCAAAGGCAGATTGGGAAAGACCTTTTAGTCTACCATAAGGACTTGGCTTCTACTTTAGGGGTAGGGGGAGCTAGTGCAGGGTTTTAAGTGAAGGAGTAACAGGTATATTGACTATTCCCTGTTCAAATGACAGAGGGAAAATACCAATTCCATTTGTCTTGCAACTCATGTCCCAGGTGTGGAATAGGAATTTGCTGACACTGGCCAGGAGTAACTATGACATATTTTCATTGCTTGGGTAGCATAATGTCAAATAATGGAGTGTCAGCTCTTCTCTAATGAGGTCCTGCAGCTCCCACTCACTGCCAAGGAGAGACAGTCAAGATCAAGAAGAGTAGATCAATGCATCAGAAACAGTGATGACACAGACTGTCCCAACTTGCTGGTCATTAGGAAGAGAATCAGATGTAATTGAGGTAGATAGGCAGCCCAGAGCAATGGTTAACAACAGGGACTCTTGTGCCAGATTGCCTTGGCCAGTTCTGCCATTTGTAAGTTATATAAGACTAGGTAAGGTAATTTATTTGTGCCTCAGTGGCCACCACCATAAAATGGGAATCATTATGGTACCTTTTACAGTGGTCATGGGGGAAAATTGCCTTTTCAAAAATGCTTTATAAATGTGTCAAATAAAATCTACATCTACTCCTTTCCTTTCTCCTTGGGTTTATGTACCAGGTTCATTACTTTGTGGCTTAAAGAAATGAGATTGCCCTCTTCAAAACCCTGTTGACCCTTCCCTGGGTCCCTGTGTTTTCCTGTGTCTTCAGGTGGTTGATGGCTCTGCAGTTAAGCTTGACAGTTCAGTTCTGATTGAAAAGGGAACAGCAGTTTCCCTTAATAGGCACGCTCTGTTGGAGGAAAATATTTTGGCCAAGCCGTCAAGCTAATTATCTAAGGCTCAAAGGAATTAATTTTCTGGTAGTTGTTGAGCTCACTGCCTTTTTAAAAATAGTTTATTAAATTAATGTGATATAGCAGGATTTATATTTAAGTAACTGGACAGTGACTAGAATAAGAATGAAGGTATATTGAGAACTAGAGGTATGAGGTCAAGCAGGCTATGTTACTGGACACATATTAATTCTTCTTAGGTTCTTTGATTTTTGAAGAATTAGTATCGAATGTGATACTATGCTTAGAATAGTGTCTGTATTTTTACTCTAGCATCAGGTAATTAGAGGTAGACTGACCAAGTTCTGAATACTTTCCTATTCCAGGGGCTTTTTAAAAAACTCTCTTAGGTAAGCCTCACCTGGTGTAATAGGTAGCATCACTCCTAACTTACAATTAGAGGAAACTGAAAGTAAGAAGTCAGACACCTACAATGGAGGAGACTTTGTCCACAACTTCTTACATCTGCTTCCCAAGACCCTTTCTTTCTACTGTATTTCCTGCCTCTTTTAGTAGGTTAATGATGGACAGTACAAGTTAAAGGACTTGCTCTATTCCGTCCTGGTAGGTAACAATGCTCCTCTGTCAGAATTATTTAGACCTTGCTCTGGTTTAGATAAGGGTTCCCCAAAGGTCCATGTGTTCAAGACTTGGTCCCCAGGGTAATACTGTTGGGAGGCACTGTGGTCCTTTAGGAAGTGTGGTTTAGTGGGAGGTCTTTAGGATATTGGAGGTGTGTCCTTGAAGGAAACTGTGGGACCCCAACCTCTTCCTGTCTCAGTTTCCTGTCTTATGATGTAAAATGTTTTGTTCTTAGCAGCCCTGCCCCATTGCCATTCAGTACCCTCACTAGAGGCCCAAAGCAATTGTCTTACCTAATCTTGGACTGGAACCTCCAGAACCATGAGCTAAGTAAACCTTTTCCTTTTATAAGTTAATTGACTCAGATATTTCATTATACGTAGGTAAAGATGACTAATACAGATCTCCACTGCCAATATTGTATAATTGGCTTGAGAATAACCCCTGTGTTTATCCTGTTCTGAATTTCATTGAGACTTAGGAACTTTCAACTAATATTCACACCAAAGGATAATTTGAGTCATTCATATAAAGGCAAAAGATTAGAAAAATGGGAAGGACAGTAGTTCAAGATGGATAAATTGAAAAGGCAAAGAATTTGATCTAAAAATGTCTGTGTTGTGTTATAGTAAAGGATTTTTTTTTCCTTTTACCTTTGGCTACCTCTGTATAACTCTGTCTCAGAACAAGCTGGAGCTGCTGCTGCTGGTGGTCTTGTGAAACAGCCACCTGGAATTGAGCATTAAATAGGCCACAGAATCCAACTGTGCTCTTCCTCGGTACTGTAACTCACCCACTCAGCAAGAGGAGCATGCTCAGGTTGTGCACATCCAGGAAGTGATGTATCCAGATTGAAAGCAGTGGTGGCCGAATCTCTAGAGGACTTGCATTTGTGCTATTGCCAGCAGGTGGGGAGAAGCGTTGAGTATTGCCCAAGAGCTGAGAGACAGTTACTGGAGCTAGAGGAGCAAATGCCATTTTCAGATCACTAAGGTTACTTGGCAGAAGCCTTTGATATTTGGGGCTGCCAGTATGTGAATGAGTGCATGAAATAATTTTAGCATTTATTTTTAGTAAGTTTAAGAACATGCCTCGTATTGTCTTGTTCCTAGACCACCTGTTCAGATTAATTGAGTTGAGATCATAGCAATGCCAGGCCTCTTTAGTCTCCACTTCTTGTAAGCCCCTCTGTAAGACTTTCATCTCTTTATTGTGTATTCTTGTAATGATAATAATAATATCAGCTATGTAATGTTTCTGAACTGGAACCGGGACCATTGGAACTATTTTTTTTTTTTTAAGAATTAATAATGTCTTACCTTTCTGGGATAGAATCTACCTGGATTCTTTATTTATCATCGTAAGATTAACATTTCAAATACCAAGAAACATAAGCCATCCAAAACCCCCTTTCCCCCAAAATATGGAGTGCTTAGCAAAGTCCAAAAGTTATTCATGCTTTTTCGACATCTCTCCCAAGGTAAGATTCTTTCCTTGTTTGTGTGGTCCAGGGTATGAGAACTGGCTCAGTTTACCCAGAGGACACACCTGTAGCACAAAGCTGAGACTGTGCCACTTGCTAGGTGACCATTCCAATCAGGACACTGGTGACAAGTAGAAGTCCTCCTGATGCTTTGGGAGCAGATAAGCGAAAGGACTTTTCAGAGGAAATATTCAATTATTACATTGACCCAGACCACCTTATTGTAGATACAGTGAGTCTTTTGGGGAAAGGCATATAGATTTCAGCAGTGCCTTACTTATGAACATTGAATAATTTTTAATCTGTTAATCCCATCTGCTCATAAGACAGGAGAAAATTACATAGTGATGCTAATGGATCTCAAGCCCCAAAGAGGATTTTCTAAAAGGTTTTCTATAACCAGATTTAGCCATATCTTTCTATTTTTTGCTTTCCCAATATCTAATTTTGTGTATAGTAATCTTCATTAGCATTTATTAAATAATCCAACTGATGTTACTTAAGTGCCTCTGAGAGGTCGTCAAGCGTGAAGTACAGACTCTGGAGCTAAGGCTGCCTGGATCGGGATCTCAGTGCTGGCTCTAACTTGGTACCTTTATGAACCTGTCAATTTACTTAACCATTCTATGCCTCTGTTTCAACTTGTGTAGAATGAGAGTGATATTAGTATTTGTCTTGTGGTTGATGGGGATAGTATATGGATGGATATAAACCAAAGCACATAAAACAATGTTTGGCATGTAATAAGGATTGCTCAAGTGTTTGTTAGATGGGGAGGACAATGGTGACTATGACAGCAGTATTGATGGTGGTAATGGTTATTATATTGTTAGGTTTTGAGCTAAAAATATAGCTGTACTATTAAGTGGCTAGTCCTCTAGGATAGGAATATAATCAACATGGTCTTCAACTTCTTCACAGATTTGTGATGAGTTGAGATAGACATGTACTGCCACCACCATCTACACCACTACAACCATCAGCATCATCACCACCACCATGACAGTCACTACCACCACCACTACCATCACCACCAATGCTACTACCTCCAAAACAGAGACAGTAAATAGATACCTAGGACCAGAAGCAAATTTTAATCCAAACGTCTAAGGAAGAGTTATTTTTTCCTCAGGTCCATTTTCTTTTTCAATGACATGCTTCAATTCTGTCTTTGAAGAGGGATCTTTCTTTGACCCATTCATCTTGGTAATGTTTTCAGTGGTAAAATATTGCTTATAATTTGGTGTTATGAAGCATTTCAGTGGAATTATTGGTTTAGCCAGTACTTTCATTCTATTTTGACACAACTAAAATTTCTGCAGCAGAGAGCAAGATGAAATTATTTCATGCTCAGGATTATCTTTCCCCTCTCACCAAAAACCAGTGGTTGCTAAAAATCCTTACAACTGCAGACTAGGTAATTGAATAATTTGTATATCAAATTAAGGCCCAAATGATGCTTTTAATGGCATAATTACTCATAATAAGGAAAAGGTCAGCATTCACTAGTAATTATCTATTCTCTATAATTTTTAAAACATGAAAAAAATGCTGTGACCAGCACATCCAAAGAGGAAGAGACACTGTAAAACATCATTGGTATGAGAAAACCATGCTTTATTATTAAATTAGTGATTTCATTTGAGAGACACAATGTATAATTGATCAGCTAATTTGCCTGAAGCCTTGCATTTAAATACTATTTTTTCATAGATTCTTAAATGTGCATTTTCATACTTTCAAAATCAGGCATCATGGTGTGACATTGTTTATTTAACATCTTTCTTTTCTTGACTTAGTAATACTTAAGATTAATGCTTGTCTTACAGTCAGTGGCATCTTATATCAGATGAAATAAATGATTCAGATCTTCTTATTTAAAAAATGTTTTCTCCAGTGATCCTCAAAAGGAAGGAAGGAAGGAAGGGAGAGAGGGAGTGAGGGAGGGAGGAAGGAAGGGAGAGAGGGAGGAAGGACAGTCTTTGGAATGAGCTGATGCTGAATGAATGCAGAATACTGAATTCATATATTTTAATAGTCATTCATTTCTCTAATTTATATTATATGCCTTATCTATGTGAGACACTGTGTTAGTACTTTATGGGAATAATAATCACAGTGATAAATAATAGCTTCTACTACATTGGGATAGTGCTTTATGGCATATCAGGCACTGTTATATGCATCATCTTATTTATTCTCAGCATTATCTTGGAAAGTAGACATTATTCCTACGCTTAGACTAAAGAATCAATGATAAACCTTCTGAAGGTTGGGTGACTCAGGTGACATATTCCTGGTAAGTGTTTGCAGAGCGCAAACCAGATTCAGGTTTTCTGCCTCCAAGTGTCCTCTTACCACTCTGAGAAGAGAGAAGAGTCTGAGGCAAAAAGCAGGGCTTCCGAAGCAGTTCTGTCTAATCTAATCTAATACTTGCTTTTTAACCTAATACCTAGGCTACTCAGGCCAGATTATCTTTTCCCGCATTATTTTCTCTTGCATAAGTAATACATAAATATAAACCTTTTTTAAAAAATAGGAAAAATAGGGGGTAAAAAAATAAAGTATTCCAATACAACTTCCTTTTTTAAAAATTTCTATATGTGTATGTAAATAGCTTCTTAGCATAAGCAGAACCATACTATCTATAGTATTTTGTGATTTGATTTCCTCATTTTCACTGTATCTTGATGATTTCTTCATTCACTCAATAAATATTTGCATTTTTCAGCACTGGGTCATTCTCATCTGTAATTTTATCTCTGTCTCTCTCTCTTGACAGATCAAGAATGTAATATATAAATATATATTTATATATCATAATTTATTAAAACATTTTATGTTATTGGGCATATTTGGCTTATTTACAGAATAATTTCAATTATAATTAATGTGGTATAGTAACAATATAAAAATCCCAAAGCATGCCCATGCAAACGTGACTACATATGGACTAGCTCCCTAGATGGAGGGAGGTTAAAAGACAGGTGTGCTTAAATTGGAGTCATTTTTGCCTCACTGTCCACAAAGGAAGCTGAGCCAATGATGTGTTGAAGTAGGCACACTGAATCTCTGTGGGCTCCATTTATAAAATGTAGGAAATAACACTTACCTTGCAGAGTTCTGGAAATCCTGCAGGGTAATCATAGCCACACTACAGGATTTCATCCACTTCCATGTATAAGACACATCCACAGGAAAGTATCCAACAAGATAGTCAATGTGAAGGGGAATCTGGGTGACAAGGCTAGTTTTAAGAGATCTGAGGGAGACAGGAAACTTCTAACAGTTGTTTGAGAAAGGACAGAAGGGTGAGCCCTGATGCCCCTAGCTCCTGGACCAAAGTGTGCCAGACTGTGACATTCCTCACAGAACAAATAGAATGCATCACATCAGAGAGGAGATGGGGTCTGGGAAACTAGCAAAATCCTGTAGATTTGATGGTGGAGACTCTCACTACAACTTGGGACTTTCTGATTAATACTTGAACTTTGCATCTCAGTCACTTGGCATAAAAACTCTGCATTTCTCCTCAGCTTGGCCACCTTTTTTATATACTACTCTGCACAATGACAAAATTATACATCTATGGATAAACTGCCAAAGTTCCATCTATTCCTATAGCAGGGCAGAGTGTTCATAAAAAGGTCAGCAATAGAGTTGAAATTGGAGTAAAAAATCTAGTCTGCTGCCATAATGAAGCTCCGTTTCAGTTGAACTTGCCTGCTCTGCTTTGCGCCCAGCATCCTGCCAGGCACTTCTGATTCAAGAAGGAAAGAGAAAAGAGCAAAGGGAACAAGAAGGTTATAAGACCAGTTCCCAACCCACTAAACGCTTTCATGTTAGAAATAGAATATCATTTCATATCAACAGAGCTCTGCGAAGGATCACGTGCCTCATTGGCTCTCCTTTTGCAGGGAGTTATTTTCCAAAGGCATTTCGGAGCCCATGGAAATAGGAGCAGGGTAGTTGAAAGACATTTTGGCAGTTTTAGAGAAGATACTGCTGCCATAGGGGTGTGTGTCTGTGAACATGTAAAGACTGATTGGTTTACAGAGGCAATTGGCAAAACCCCATCCCTCTTTGCTAGTTCATGTTTCCTCCTGGTAAATATGCCAGAGCTCATGATAGACTTTTTGTTCTGCTTGCTACAGCTGTTTTCCTGCCATCCACAGCCATTTCATGTCATTTAGGAGTTGAGCCTGGGATGATCGGTGCTCAGTGTTTTTACACACACACACACATACATACACAGAGATGTAGACACACAGACACATATACACAGCACTTCCTTTGCTAAGGTACTGTTATATGTCATTGCTAACTGTTTTGTGGTTTATGGGAATGGTATTACTGCAGGAGAAAGATTTAGATATTTCTAGCAGGTCTCGCTCTCCCACTGAATGAAGAAAGTGTTGCATGGCAGGTGCCACATTGGTCTTTACCCTTAGGCTCTGATGGGGCTCAGAAAGCCACAAGTCTCCTTTTGTCAAAGCTTTTTGGACTTTTTTCGGAGGGAGGGGGCCATAGAGATTGAACTCAGGGGAAGTCTACCTCCAAGATATACCCCCAACCCTTTTTATTTTTTGCTTTGAAGCAGAGTCTCACTAGGTTACTGAGAGTCTCACTAACTTGTTGAGGGTGGTCTTAAACCTGTGATCTTCTTGTTTCAGCCTCCTAAATACTGGGATTACAGGCATATGCCACCATATCCAGCCTGGGTCTTGAATTGGAAAAGTGTCTTGGTGATTTGAATGCATGGTGTTAAGTAGCAACTATAACTCATAAGTAGGTTGATGCTGTCCTAAACAGGTTAAGAACCATCTATTCTGCATTCATGCCTCTGACCATAATTGATGGAGCAGGATTCAAACTGTTCCTTACTGACTAGTATATTTGGTCTATGCAGGATCCAAACTGGTTAGGATATGTTGAGCCCAAGGCTGTCCAGAACTAGATGCCCATCAAGCCTATAGGGTAAGCAGTGCAGTCTAGATATTTCAATATCGTCTACTGTACACTAAGACTACACTGCAGCCAAGATCATGGCCATACATTCTTCACGCATTCTACCATTATTCCAACTCAACCTGGATCAGAGACCTGAACTTGAGAGGTAGCCCAGCTTTTGAAATATAAGATAACGAAAATGACAAGCATTCATTAGACATTCTGATGAGTAGACATTAATCAAAGCAATCTACATGGTTTATACCACTTAACTCTTCAGCAGCCCGATGCAGTAGGTATGATTATTTCCATTTTACACACAAGGAAACACAGCCATACTAAGATGATTTGCTCTAGGTCATATAGCTACTGGGTAGGGATATGAGCTGAGGTGGTCTGACTTTAGGATCCCCATGCTCAAAGGGCCTCAGAGGTTCCTTGTTCATATAGGCAAGGAACTGTAGTCCAAGCACGGAAGCAATTGATACACAGACCACTGCCCCTGAATACGCGACTGGAGAAAAGGCAGTCCTGTCATTTCAAGTCCCAGCAGCCTGGTATCCTCTCTTGTGATTCCCACTAGGAATCATTGATTACTGAAAATGGTTTGTGAAGCAATCCAATTAAGTGAGCCAAGAATTACATGTCAAGTGTTACCATCTTTATTTGCTTATGTCAAGTGGAGTCAGAGGCTTTCTGTGATCAGCAAAGCAAGTGTAAAGTGGTTGATTAATTTCCTTTAAGTTTTGTCAAAATTCATGGGCAGGGAATCTAATTTTCAGTTTAATTTCCCTTCTTAACACACACCCCATTTTTTTCTCTCTATTACTGCTAGCCAGAACACATCATTTGTAATTTCTCTTTTCTCAAGTGCTAGGTTAATAGTATTAATCTGAATCCTTCTCTTACTTTATCTGGAAGTAATTTGTATTTTAAGTAATTTATATTTAAATAGGCATCAGCCATTTAGCAGATTATCTATAGAACCAAATGATATTTGTTAAATTATCCTTTAAGATACATACTTACCATGCTAGAACTTTTGGTCATTAATATTTTTGTATGATTTCTTGTGTGCTTACTCTGGTCAGGATGTGGGGAAAGTATAAGAGTGAATAAAATCTCTGACTATAGGCATTCTCACTTATAAAGTGAATTTAATAATTAGATTTATTTCGTAGACTTCTGCTTATATAATCTTTGTAAGTGTCTGGTACATATGCTAATTTTCAACAAATGTTAGGTATGGCCACATGGCTTCAGAGTTGGGTTGGCATCTGATCCCATGACGCCAACTCCCCTAGTCTGAGACCTCTCCTTGCTCTCTGGGCTTCTGGACTTGCCTTGAGAATGGTGTCTTCTATTTTGTATTTTGTACTGTGACTGTTCTCAATCCTCAATTGAGATTTCACCTGTAAAATCACTGTGCAAGGTGTTAATTGTAAGTGCAACTGAATGCTTGTTGGATTCCCATTCTTACTGTTGAGGAATTGACTTGTGAGGTTGAGAACATCTTTAATCTGCTTGCTTCCTTCTAGTAGATTCATCTTAGAAACTCTGAGTGTACATAGGATGGATAACTCATTCTGGATACATTTAGCATTGAAATTCTTGAGGCCCTAGAACACTCTAAGAGGTAGTTTCCCTAGCACTGTCTTAGTTTTAAAGCTGGAGGTCTTAGATTCCAGAAAGTTCTTTGGTCCCAGGCAAAGCAGGATGTCTGGTCACCCCAGGTGCAAAAGATCAAGGCACTCAAGAAAGTGCAGCTTGTGTCTGGTTTTATGTAATTACTATAATAAAAAACAGAAATTAATTATTCCCTTTAAATACAGTAACTGCCTTTAAAGTTCAGTAAAAGAGATGAGACATAGCTTCTGCTGAGGGTATGAGTTAAGAGGATTATGTGGAATCCAGGTCATATCTTCTGCTTTATGTATATCTGAAGGTGTGTATTTCCCTTCATATCTAGTTGTAGATACTGGAGAGTCTGTGGGACTGTTCAGAATAACAAGAGAACTACTGAGAAATGAGATGTCCCTTTTATTGATTTGAAGTGAGAAGTATAACTGGCAAGCAGACAGTTGCCATGGGTCAGAAGATTACCTTCTTTTAGCCCCTATAAAGAGAGTCAACCTGGAAAATCAAATAATCATAAGAATGGTCGCTTGGTAATCATGGTACCAGAGTAGAGGAAGCTGAGTTAATCACATTAGAAAGACATCAAGTTTTATTAGTTCGACTCACACATCTGAAGGTCCACACCAGGGCAAGGGAGTCTCAACCCTGGCTACAAAATATAATCACTGCTCCTTGGTCTTCCCCCAGAGAATATGACTTAATTTGATTGGGGTAGATTTCAAGCATTGCTCTTTTTAGAAATCTCTTCTGGTTATCTAATTTTCATCCAGGGTGGCAGCTAAAGACATAGGGATCACTCACCCCGGCTTTCTCCACTAGGTAGTACCAGGCATGCTGACAACCAGGCATTTTTGCCTCTGTTCTAACTCCATAAAGACTGAACCACTCTGATAAGACAGTATGGTAAAACATAGCACCTATCACTCCATTTGTAATTTCCTGAGGATTCTCCAGGTCATCTCAACAGGACTGAGGGGTATTTCCAAATGATGTCTTATGGTGAGATAGATCTTTGAGTGGATAAGATCCTCTATTTATAATTGGGTTGTATTAGCCCTTGTTTTAAAAAGTGGCATTTTTTAAACTTTTACCCAAAAGCTTAAAGGGACAGCATACTATAAACCTCTAGCAGGGACTATATTCACTGAAATTAAAGAAGCCCAGAACCACCAAATTGAATTATTCCTTTGTATCTTTCACTCCACTTTTAGAAGACTTTCTCTTAACTTAGCTCTTAGGAACTTTTGGAAAGAGGCTTGTATTCTTAACTAAATAGCATTCCAGTGGTGAGATTCCAAATTAATGCCATTTTCCCAAGTATCAACAGCCCTCTACTTAATCTGATTCTGTCTGTGACACCTTTCTTCTGATCTATCTTTTCTCTATTTTCTGTATTGTGTCTGCCCAACTTTCATGGACCATCAGAATTACAAAGTCACTCTCTCTGTCCCTGCTGTTCCTCATTTATGGGGTTTTTGAAGGTGAATGATTCAGTCATATTATACTATTTTATAACACAACCAATTTCAGCTCAGCAAAGTTAGCTTCATCACCTATCATAAATATAAAGCAAGCGCATTTCTTTGCAATGCAATGGTTATTTGAGGATACCTTTCCCAACTCTCTATTATTATTATTATTATTATTATTATTATTATTATTATTATTAATAATTTTTTTGCAAGGCCAGGGGGTGAAGGACCTTATGTAATGGAAGAATCAGCTGAAATCCTAATACTTTTAGCAACACTGTCGCTCTTATGGGCTTCTCCTGTAAGAGGCCTCTGAAATATTATTTTCACTTTTCAGTTGTGAAAACTAAGACACAGTCTCGCAGAGAGATTAAACGACCTCCCCAAGGACATTCATTGCTAGTCAGAGGTTGATCCAGTAATCTAATTAAGGCCTTATAATTCCAACAGTGTTGCCAAAACCACACTTTTCCCTCCTCCTTCTGCCAAACCCAGTAATTGAGTATGATGACCTGCCTGGCCCCCTGCCCTGAAAGTCCTCTGATCCCCACAGCTGAGGCCATTTGACCACATTTAAAGGTGCCACTGCAGGCCAAGGGTGCGGGATGCTGGTCATTAATCAGAAGGAATTTGAGGAACCCTGGCAGAAGTCGGATCTTGCCCCTTGGTCTCCGTTGGGCTTGGCCTTTGTAGGAGTGGCCCTTCCCTGTTTTGTAACATGGTACTTGCAGTGCATAGGATCACTTTTCAGTCCCCCTTCCTGGGGTTCTCCCTTTTTCTCTCCAGTTTCTGCAAGAAACTTGTTAAAAGTCTATAATGTGACTTGCTGCCTTGGTGCCTGGCCCACCTTCTTTCTCTGAACCTTATCCAGTTGTCCAGTGGGAGTCCTGCTTTCTCCTGCCCACTTACCATCTGTTCACCTGCCCACATGACACCAGCTTTCTTGTGCACCCTCCCTGTGCTTCTTCTGATTCCTGGATAAATCCCTACCCTCATCCCAGACCTCCTGATCCACTAATGTCTGCCTGAGCCACTGTGTCTCACCAAGTGCTTAGCACCTGTATTGCCCTGCCTGCCAGAGTTTGTCCCCGTGGCTTAGAACTGAGTCTCTGGGTCCACGATTCTATCTGTATCTGGATCAGCACATGCAAAGCTCTAGTTTCTTGGTCTGAAAAGGAGCCATGCACTCCTGACACAGCTGGAGATTCCACAGGGCCTAGTGCTTTTTTTTTTTTTTTTTTTTTTTTTATTCTTTCTGATAGGAGTGAACCTTCTATCTTGGCATCTGGGGGTAATCAACCTTTTGCTTTTTGTATTTTCAAGTGGTGTTCCTTCTCTCTGCTTTTGATTTTGAGAAGGTTTTCCTTTCTCATTGTCCTTGTTTTCATCCATGGTGTCAAGTTTGTGTGTGTTCATGGTCATTCAGTTGTCTGTTTGCCTTCTTTCTAGTTTGATTTTGCAGAGGATATTTGATCTCTCACTCACCAGGTGAGACTAGCCGATGGATGGATGGATGGATGGATGGATGGATGGATGGATGGATGGATGAATGAACAAGCAGATATATAGAAATTCTCCTCATTTCCTTTTTAATGATCCATGGTTGTCAAAGTTAGGGTATCTAATGTGTATGAAATTGAGTGGTATATCTTTAAGTTTTATCACTCTCCTCTCTACAACCCCTTAAGTATGGTTGGCACTAAACACATGCCTCTTTTTAGTAATAAAGCAAATATGATTATTGTCTCATCATATTCAAGGTTGATTTCAGAATGAAGAAGGGATTTGTACAAGTTTACCAGAATAACCATATCTTTAACTTTGTATAGGAAGAGAAGCAAGACAAGGCTATTAAAAATTCTAGAAAAAAAAAGAGCATTGTCTCTGAAGGAATCACATTAGCAGATGTGCACATAATCCTGAATTGCAATATTTCAAAATATAGAAAGAGGAGAGATTTGGAATGGGGCATCCTTAGGAAGAGACAGACATGGAATTGGAGTTAAAGCAGATTCATTTCAAACCATGTAACCAAGACTGACAGAATCAAATGTGGCTACTCCATAATTTATTTAACCCTTATAGACATTAAAAATAGCTCCAAGTTTTCCTCACTGCAAGTACCATAGCCATGCACACTGGTATGTGATCTTTTAAACATATGTGTCTCTGTTTCTAATGGATGGAAAACTTGAAGTGGAATTGCACATTGTGGACTTTTAGAAAAACACTTGTACTTCGGTCTTCTCAAATACTTGCATATTTCTTGGGCGGAACTCAATTACACCTTTCCTTTGCATGTCTATGCTTGTCAGTGAACACTGTGCTGTGGTCGAAAATGAGATGAATAGAAAATATCTCAAAAACCAATTTTTAAGTCAAAGCAGCAAGTTGAAAAACAGTATATATAGCACTGTCCCATTTGTATGGGTGGGCTGGACTCATAGCTAACCATGCAGTGCTATTTTACATATATTTATATGTAAAAAAAAAAAAAACAGAAAAGAAAATATGCATAAAGCTTAACCTCAAAATGACAAGACTTGCTACCTCTACTGAGAAAAAATGGAATTGGGGAAATAATATAAAAAGGGTGTGGTTTTTTGTATATCTGTATTATCTGAATGGTAACAGTGAGAATACATTCCAGAATTACTGTGTCTATATACTTTTAAATCAATTTAAAATCCATAATTATAGTGTCTTCTGTCATATCTGTGTGACTCTTTATTAAGTGACTGCTGGAATACCAAATTTTATAAAAGCAAACATTTATGTAGTCAGTGACTACTCTGGCCGACCATGTGTTGGAGCTGCATAGGGTAAAAATGATGGATAGAACTGTCAGTGCCCTTGAAATGCTCAGTGCTCATAGTTCTGTGTGAGAACAGACATTTAGGAAGATAACGAAGGCTTGCTGAGAAAGGAGCCCTAATTGGAGATCGTTGCCAAGATCTATGGGAAGAAGGAAGAGTGGGAGTTGGGGAAATCCTCTAGTTGAGGTTATATTTTACTTGGGGCTTGAAAGGTATGCAGGAGTTCTCCGGGTGAAGAAGGTGGAAGTGTCATCCTAGCAAGAGAGAATATTGCATGCAAGGGCACAGAAGCAGAAAAGGGCCAGCTGTTTAATTGGCCAGACAGATACTTCTGGGGAAATCCAGGGTGATAAAGCTGGGAGCTATGTTTGGTACCAGTGATGTCAGACTTGACTTGACAGATGGGCCATAGAAATGGGTCTGTTTCACCCTTGCATCACCAGTGCCCAGCCTAGCTCAGTTTGAGAGAATGCAGGAATATGGGCCAGAGCACATCTCTACCATATGTGGGAACCAAACCATATCACTGCTGGTGGCTTCCTCATCTCTGGTCTCCTCTAGCTCTTCTCCCATCCCCTGGGTGCACTTCTCCCTTGGACAGTGTTCCCTTCTCAGAGTGTCCCCACTCTCTCAGTTTTGTGGCTTCTTCTTTTCATTACACGGATACTCTCATGTCTCTCTGTCCTAAAAATACTCCCCTTTGGTTCTGTCTCCTCTTCCACCGACTCCTGGTCTGTGCTCACTTGTGCAGGCTGCAGGCTCCAGGCTGCATGTGCTCCTATGGGTGCCCAATGCATCTGCTGCTCATCTCTGTCCTTGCACTTTGGTGATGCACTGGTCTTCCTCCTTGTCCCTTCCTCCCTCTTCTCCTGTCCCTTTTGAGACTCTTGACCTCACATCACAGTTTTTCATATTGTGTCTCTAGCAGATAGAATAGTTCCTTACATACAGTAAGTGCTTAATAAATTGTTGAATAACTGAATCACAATGAAGAAGTGAATCTTGCCTTCATTTAATGGGGGGTTATTGATCATTACTTTGTGTTTTTATACCCAGCCCTTCAAATAGTATAATACCATGTGTGGTTCTAGAGCATTGTAATGATGTGGTTAAGGGACAGTATAAACTTTAATAATTCATGAAAGAGAAAAAATAGAATGATGGAATTTTGCAAGGGGCAACATCATATTAGAATTCAGAGCAGATTGGAGGCCATGTTATTATTCATAAAAAAACACATTTCTATTGAAGAGCAGAGCTTATTCAATAAAATCAATGTTGTAGCAATTTTTAATTTTCTTCACACACTGAGGTTTAGATATGTTAATTGTATGCAAAATACCTCTACCTCATCTCAGAGTTTTGTTGTTTTTTTTTTTTTTTTTTTCAGTGACTAGTGGTAATAGAAAATAAACCTGATCATTCCATCTAAAATGAGCATATCTTCACAGTGCCCCTTGCCTTTATTCTGGGCCTTCTCCACTCCCAGCTGTATTTCCTCTGTGGCCCTCACTACTGCTAGGTCGTTTCCCTGAGCATCTGTCTCTTGTGTTAGGGCATAAGCTATGTGTAGACAGTGGTCTTGTCAGTCTTCCTTACCTAGCTACATCCCAAAGAGCCTAGTGTGCAATAGAAACTTGATTCAGTATTCATGGGTCACTGAATCCTATAGTTATTTTGTGAGGGGAAAAATGACCTAACCATTTGCTTTCTGCTTGATACTTAATATCCCTCCCATTTAGGTTATTTCTTTTAAACTTCTCTGAGTTAGTACTTACTTGGCAGATTCGAAAAACTTTGCATGCACCTGACACAAGTCATCATCCATAATTATTAATAATTGTTTGCGTATTTTAAGTGACGTTTAAATAATTTGAATTACAATATGCATAGCCACTTTCCTCTACTTCCAGTGCTGCCCTTCTGTCCAGTCCTTCATCCTTTGGAAGTAGTCTTGTTTAAAGTAGAAAACAAAGAAAAATGGAGAAGTGCTGCTGAATATGTTAACCCTGGAAATGAGAATGCTTTGCAAATAGGAACTGCAATGTTAATGTGATAGATTATAAATTATTGCTTGGTACTTTTCCTGTGTAGCAGATTTTCTTAAAAAAGTAATATATTAATATTGTAAAAACTGAAGTCAGGAACTGAATACAGCATAGCTGCACACAGACGCACACATATACATAGCTGCAGACTTAACTACTATTTGCTTTGAACAATGGGGCAAGCGGAGCATGAAATTAAGTGCAGGCACATTAAATCTACAGATTTTAAACTTTTTACATGGTCACTTTTCAATGAGTAGCAGTACCCTGAAAAGTAGTTTGAGTCTAAGAAGAATTATGGAATAAAATACATTTGATGAGTAGAAAGATGGTGATTGAAAAGCTAGCTAAGAGAGAGGCTGGCATCACCCTGCTGGCAGTGTGAAAAATTTTTGCTGCTTCAAAATCAATAATCCCAAATGACTCTGAAGGGCTCTGCTGATGTATGAAAGGTACAGAAAAATAATGTAATGGAGGGACAGAGAACCAGTGGAAAATCAGTTTGGAATCCCTTTCAGAGCATTTCTTTAAGGATCAGAAAAAAAAAATGTCCTACACTTGATTTTCTCTGGCCTGTATAGCCAATGTGTAACCCAGATATTTTTATTATTAAGGTAATATGCTTTCAAATCAAAGAGGTCAAGAAATGTGGAAGGTACCTTTGAGCCTCCATCCTCCTTTTGCACCTGCTTAGAATGCCAAGTGGCTAACGGATCAGAGTGAGGCCCCAGAATAGAAACAAGTAATGTGCATGCAAAGACAGAGGATGACGGTTTTTAATTTAACAACCTGGCTACATTCAAGGGGAAAATGGGAATGGAATTCAGAAATGAGAAGGGAAGCTTATTAAACAGGAAGAAACAGGAGGCAGAAAGGTTGGAATCATGCAAGAGGATTTTAGATGATGTTTTGTGGAGAAATGTGATTTAGTTAAGTAGGGAAACTTAATTTGTGCTTTAGCTTTTCCTGTCATCATTCACACAGACTCTAGGTGTTGCCTGTCAAGTGGGACAGGTTTTCTTTTGGGGGGTTTGCTAAGCGCTTTCTCAGAACCCCAGCTTTTACTTCCACAAATAGCATTGATAACTGAGTGAGTGTTGCTCCATGAGATTCCAGATTTCTATTTATGGCCCAGAACGATCATCCCTAGAGAAGGTCACTCAGCCTCAAAGAACCAAAGGACAAATCATTTTGGAAGAAAAACAATTAAAAATGCTTCTTCTTGGCCAAGGAGTGTGTACTGATTTGGGAGGAAGGATCTCTGTGTTACTGGATCTTCTTGGCTAATCAGCAAGCAAGATAGAATTTTTCTTTATAATAATAAGAGCCAGCTTCATGCTTAGGTCTAAAAAATAGCCAGGATATGGTACAGTGTTTCTTATCATTTTGTGTTGTTTCTGGAAAAGTGCTTATAAAATGGCAACTACCAAATCTTTTACATCTTTGCCTTCCGAAAGGTCTGGGTGAATTATGTTCATGGGAAGTAACAAATCTGGCTTTTTATGTAGTTGTGGAATGAGAATTTCCAAAAATACTTTTACCTTTGATTTCCACCTACCTCATACTTCTTCAGTAATGAGAAAATGATAGTAGCAGTATTAGTACTGGGAGTGGCAGCTGTAGCAGCAGTAGTAGGAATCATAAAATAACATTCATGGCAGAGGCTACCATTTCTTAATGATCACTAGTGCCAGAACCTAAATGGCATGTTTTATGTTTATTTTCCAATTAAATCTTCATAGCAAACCTATGAAATAAATATCATATAACCCCCTTCACCTTCATGGTAAGACAGAGTCTAAGAGAAATTAAATCACTGGCTATGCTTGCATAGCTAATAAATGGAAAAACCAAGATGCAGACCCAGGTTGGTGAAATTCCATTTGAAGAGAGTCAGAATGAGCGCTTGCTCTCAATGTCACCCAGCCCCCCCTATTTAGACTTCTTGATCTGATTGGCTCTTACTTGTGAATATGAAGTGCAGAATAAAGGAAAGGCCCCTCCTGTGTTATTTAGTGCTCAATATGGCACAAATAATATAATACTAGGCACTGAACAAGTATCCAGTAAGTGCATATGAATGAATGAACGAAAAAGACAGGGCAGAACCATATTCAAATTTAGATGTACAAGCCATTCCAAGTTGCTTCATTGCTTTGGCCTTGTCCTAAAACTAAAATCCTGTTCCTCTATCAAATTGGAACAGAAAACACAGGGCAAAAACTTTTATTCTGTTTTCTCACTTCTAGAATTATATATCATCAAGACACAGTCTGAGCAATGGAAAGTGCTTAATATTTGCTAGAGAGTTTATTCATCTAAAAAGAACATTGACTGTCTATGTGCTATTTCCAGGGAATATTGTAGTAAATTTGTATAAACTATCAGATAATGGGAAGGGCTGTGATGAAAATACAGGCTGTGTTTAAAAAAAATATCTTGGAGATTAGCATAGATAGTGTGGTCAAGGAAGATAATTTTAAGGAGATGATGCAGTGGAAATCTGAATGATGAGCCAAAGCCAGCCATGGCAGAAGAGCGTCCTTAGTTTCCTGCCCTCCTCAAGTAGGGAAAAGCTTGATATGTTGCAGGAACAGAAATAGGACAGACTCAAAGAATGTTTTGGCCTCGGAATATCAAGAATGTTCCAGAATGTCTTGGCCTTGGAACATCAAGACTAAGGCAAAGAATAGTAGGAGATGTACCAAGAGAGGGCCCTGCAGGCTGCAGATGGAGTTTAGATTTCATTGTGGGTTCACGGGGAAGCATGAAGGACCCAATCATGTTTACATATTTTAAAGTGTATTATGCTATGGAGGATGGATTGTAGGTGGCAAGAGCAGAAATGAGAAAATAAGCAGCACCAGCACTGGAGGGGAATGTTTAGTCTAGGTGAGAGATACTTGCATTGTTAGCTAGATAAAAGTAATAATGGTAGACATTATTTTATGGATCCAAAATACTTTCCAAGGAGAGTTTTCACTCCTGCATGAGTGTATATGGGTATGTAGATAGGTAGATAAATAGGTATTTTTATGGTATTGTAAGGAATGAAAGGATGATGTGGGGGGGGTTGGTCTATATCTACCAAGATGTGGGAACATTGGCGGAAGAGTAGATTTGACAGAACAATGTTGAAATGTTGAAATTTTTTTTATATATTTGTTGGGCATTTGAATTTCTTTTGTGGAGTATCTCTTTAGTTCAGTTGCCCATATCTTGATTTAATTATTTGTTGTTGTCATTGTTGTTGTTTTAGTACTAGGTCTTTTAAGTTCTTTGTATATTCTAGATATTAATCCTCTTATCAGAGGAGTAGCTAGAAAGATCTTCTCCCATTCTGTAGGTTGTCTCTTTAGACTCTTGATTGTTTCCTTTACTAAACAGAAACTTTTTAATTTAATGCCATCCAATTTATTTTTTTTTAGTGCCTTGAGCTTTGGGGGTCTTATTGAGGAAGTTTCTACCAATGCCTATTTGTTAGAGTGTTGGTCCTATGTCTTCCTTTAGTAATTTTAAAGTCTCTGGTCTAATTTCAAGGTCTGTGTTCCATCATGTATTGACTCTTGTGTGCGGTGAGAGGTTGGAATTTAATCCCATTTTTTCTACAAATGGATAACCAGTTTACCAAACACAATTTGTTGAAAAGATTGTCTTTTCTCTAAAGTACGTTTTTGGCGTCTTTATCAAAAGGCAATTGGCTCTAAGTATGTTGATTTCTTTCTCTGTCCTCTATTCTGTTTCATTGATCTTTGTGTCTGTTTTTTATGACAATACCATGCTGTTTTCATTACTCTAGCTCTGTATATAACTTGAAGTCAGCTATTATGATGCCTCTTATTGCTGAGAATTGCTTTGGCTATTCTGGGTCTTTTGTTTTTCTATATGAAATTTATGACTGAAATCCGGTTGATTTTTTTTTTTTTTTTACAAAGGAGCCAAAGCCTTTTCAACAAATGGTGCTGGGAAAATTGAATATCCCTTTGTAAAATAATGAAATTAGATCCTTATCTTACCCTGCACAAAAGTCAACTGAAGATCATCAAATACCTAGAAATTAAACCTGAAACTTTGCAATTACTAGAAGAAAACATAGGACTGACTCTCCAACATATAGGTGGTAGTACAGACTTTCTCAGTAAGACTCCCAAAGTCCAGGAAATAAAACTGAGTTTCAGTAAATGGGATGGCATTGAATTAAGAAGCTTCTGCACAGCAAAAACAAAAACAAACAAACAAAAGAAACCAAGAGTCTAAAGAGAGATCCTGCAGAATGAGAGAAAATCTCTGTCAGCTGCTCCTCTGATAGAGGACTAATATCTAAAATATATAAAGAACTCAAAAAACTTAGTATGGGAAAAAAAGGCCAATTGAATAATGGGCAATTAAAATGAATAGATACTTCTCAAAAGAAGAAATACAATTGGCCAATAAATATATGAAAAATTTCAACATCATTAGCAAGTAGGGAAGCACAAATCAAAGTTACACTGAAATTTCATGTAACTCCAGGTAAAATGTCAATAATCAAGAATAAAAACAATATTGCCTCGTGTGGTGGCATATAATTGTAATCCCAGCACTTGAGAGGCTGATACAGGAGGATTGTGGGTTCACCATCAGTCTCAATTTAGCAAGACTGTTAGCAACTTACCATGGCCTTATTTCAAAATAAAAAAATAAAATAGGGCCGAGGATATAGCTCTGAGGTAGATTACCACTGACTTTAATCCCCCAGTATCAAAAAAAATTATACAAACAACAATAAATTCTGGTGAGGAAGTGAGGAAATAGAAACTTTTATATGCTGCTGGTGGGATTATAAATTAGCACAACGACTATGGAGATCAATATGGAGTTTCCTCAACCACTAGGAATGGAACCACCATATGACCCAGCTTTGCCACTCCTTGGTATTTTTCCAAAAGAATTAAAGTTAGAATACTATAGCAATACATGTATACCCAAGTTTATAGTAGCACAACTCACAATGGTCAAATTAAGGAACTGACCAAAGTGTCTATATATATATGGGATAGACTTCTACTCAGCCATAAAAAAAAATAACAAAATTATACCATTGCAGGAAAATAAATAGAACTAGAGAATATTATGCTAAGTGATATAAGCCAGTCTCAGAAAGTCAAGAGTTGTATGTTTTCTCTCATATGTAGAAGCTAGAAAGAAAACAGGAAACTTAAGGCACTTTAAATAATGTAGAGAAAGACCTGTAGAATAGTGGAAGGAAGTTAGTGGAGGGGTTTGGGGAGGAGTAAAAGGAGGATTGAGCAAGGAAATAGTTCAGATAATACATACTATGGTAATATATGAAGATACTAATATCAATTTCACTAATATGTGTGTAGGGAGAGGGGTTGTGGGGCGGGATATGGAAGGAAATTCACCAACAGCTGTGTGCATATATGTTTGCATCACATTGATCCTCACTATGATGAATAATTGAAATTCACTAATAAAAGTCTTTGGAAAAAAAGTAGAAATTGCCCCTAAAATTGCAAGTGAAATTGGAAGAGGGAGATATTTGAGTTAGAGCTATATGGGTTTCTACTTTGAAGAAAAATAGCTTCCAGTTAAAGGAAATAGGACAAGAGATGTGTTTTCCACTCTAAGCCCTCTTGCATTACTTATTTTTAAACCATATTCATGTTTTCCTTTATAGCAACAAGAAGATTAGAAAATAAACACGGTGATTATAGAAGCATAAAATTACTTAAATTATTAATCAAATAGATGCATAATTATTTGTTCAGAAGAGAGTGTGGCCATAAAAAATGTGTGTATGGACATGGATTCTGGAAAAAGTTGATTAAGAAATTAAGATAATTATGTTGATGGAGTAAATCCTCAATAAAACTTTTAATTGTATAAAAGCCAGTATTTGAGAAGTAAACGCAAATGTGTAAGAAAAAATGTACTGTATAATTCATGACTTATAATGTATCCTCTTCCTGATTATATACTGCTAGTGAGATTTTTTTAAAATGCTGTCAGTCTTAGATTCTCAGGGTATTTTGTCTGCATTGACCTGTCTCTCTGAACTAGTTTGACCTTCTTTTGGTTGGTCAGCTCAGACTGCTATACCAAAAAGCCACAGACTGGGAGACTTAAGCAGCAGAAAGGTTTTTCTCAGATTTCTGGAGGCTTGAAGTCTGTCCAGATGCTGGCGTGGTCGGGTTCTGGTGAGGGACCTCTTTCTGGTTCACAGATGGCCACTTGCTCCCTGGGTGGTGGGGGCGAGGAGCTCTTTGGTGTCTTATGAGAACACTAATTCTCTCAGTGTGTGCCTATAATTATGGCCTCATTTAATCTTAACGACTTCCCTAACCACCCTGTTTCTAAATACAAATTGGGAGTTAGGGTATCAACATAGGAATTTTGAGGGGACACAGATGTTCATTCCTTAACATTTCCCAATGAATTAATTCATCATTTGACTGCGTTGTACACATAGGCAAACCATTTCGTCCCCAAGAAGTTATGGAGATAATGCCTGGTGTGGTGGCACACGCTTGTAATGTCAATACTTGGGAGGTTGAGACAGGAGGATTGCAGGTTCATGGCCAGCCTCAGCTATTTAGTGAAGCCCTCCACAACTTACTGAGACCGTGTTTCAAAATAAAGAATAAAAAAAAATAATGCTGGAGGTATAGCTCAGAAGTAAAATGCCTCTGGATTCAATACCCAGTACCACAAAATAAAAAAGAAAGAAAGAAAAAAAGTCATGGATATAGGGGTTTGGCTATCCTTTTGAGTAAGTTAAACTTTTTTTTTTTTTTTTTAATGGGGATTAAACTCAGCATCATTCTACCTCTGAGCTACACCCCAGCCCTATTTTATATTTTATTTTGAAATTGAATCTCACTAAGTTGCAGAGGGCCTAAGTGAAACTTTTAAAGGCTAAGACTAGTATAGAGAACTTTGTATGAACCACCCCTTACCTTCACCGAGTCTTGAGTATCTAGTCTCTCCAGTCCCCAGAGTCCCCACCCTGCCCATCAATGCCATTGCAGCAACATCTTTATCGTGACTGCTTTCTCTGGAGGACCAACTGTACGGTGGCTCTATCTTCCCCAGAACCCATCAGCCCTCTGTTCTCTGCAAAATGTTCCAAAATAAATACTCAGCCTCTTGATTATTAATTTGATCTTCACAACTCTGTAATATGGGCAGTGTAGATGTTTTCATTCTCATTTTACCGATGATACAATTGAGAGACAGAGAGTTTAGCACTGTGTTATCGTGTGGTGCAGAAAATGTGCCACCTTCCACCATAAGAAGAGTGGGAGGAGCCCTGGAGCAGGGCCAGATGACTGATTCTGAGCCCAGCTCTGCCCTCCACAGGCCTAGACTAGGACAAAAGAAGGGTTGTCTTTGATCAGTTTTGTCTTCATTGAGTAATTAAAGAAACAGCCTGGCACTGTGAACCTCAAGAGGGTAGCTCACATTTCCGACCCTCATTTTCCCACTGTGACCATCAAGCCAGGGTGATACTAAGAAGTAACCCTGGGGTGTGGCATTGTTGCAGACCTGGACAGAAGGCAGCTCAAAAACTCACTAGCAGTATGGCCTCAGATGAGCTCCTTCACTTCTCTAAGCCTGTTGCTTTATAAACCAAGTACAATAACTGCTTTATAGGTTGCTGGGAAGATTAAAGATGATTTATCTGAAGTCCCCCTAACAATTCTTCCCATAGTCTGTTACAACTCTGTATCTCACACTGAGTCTGCAATGGTATAATAGGCTCCCTGGCCACCTTCCCAGGCCAGATTTGGTCAGGCTTGACCATGCATGTTCTCACAGGGATTTCAGAAGAGCGAGAACGTGTAAGAGCGTTGTGTTCTCTTGCAAACTCAGCTTAGACCTGACCCATTATCACCTCTGTTGTGTTCTTTTGTCAAAGCAAGCCAAATGGTTCTTCCTTGTCCGCAGACTCAAGAAGTGGGGAAATTGATGCCAACTCATGACAGAGGACCTCCAGTCGTACTGCACACAGTCCTTTTTGCACTGAAAACATTTTTGTTTTAAATATTTTTTGTTACTGAAAAAGAATTGTAGAAGTACGAGATGATGTGGTAATCAGTAGACATTTTATGGTTCATATTGGTTTTCATTTTTGCTTCTATCACATGTTAATTCACCCAGCCTTCACTCGGGCTTACTCATAAGGTGTATGTTCAGCGTGTGTACACCTTTGGGTCTGCACACATGGCGTCTCCTGCAGGGTGTGCTCATCTCTGTGGATGAGTGATGGAATTTCCTGCTGTACTAAGAGCAGACACAAAGTACAGTGTGATCCTCTTCCTCTTTATTTCTCTTGACAGCCTGCACAATGTGGGCCAATTGGAAGAGCAGGCCTTGATAACCAGAGCCATCCAGGATGCCAGATACATCCTGTTTCTTGTTGACTGCCTGTGCGCGTCTGTTTATTCCCTCGATGAGGTTTTATTGTTAGCAGCCCTGATGTTCAGCAGCAGGTATCTCACCAGCACTGCCTATAAGCATCTACTTCACAACTTCCAAGCAGTAGTATCTACACATCTGGATAACACACCATTATATCAGCTCCATGAGTTGCCTGGTGAAACTGGGCTGTATCTTTGGTGTGAGATCAGGACACTTTGTTTATGACTGTCCCCGGAGATAGGGCAAAGCTGACTCTGCTTCTTGGGGGAAAACCAATGAATGACTTCTCATTGGAAGTCACAAGGTGATTTCTTGTGTTGTTCTACAAAAATTAGGAATTCTGTTTCTACCTGTCTTGATATGCTACCTTTATCTTTGTGGTGTTTTTGTTTTGTTTTTGTGGAACTGATGATTGAACCCAGGGGCATTCTACCTCTGAGCTACATCCCCAGCCCTATTTTAATTTTTTTTAGTTTGAAACGGGGTCTCCTTGAGTTACAGAGGGCCTCACTAAGTTGCTGAGGCTGGCTTCAAATCTGTGATCCTCCTGTCTCAGCCTCCCAAGTGCTGGATTACAAGCATACATCACTATGCCCAACTTTATCTTTGTATCATTTCCTTCCTTCCTTCCTTCCTTCCTTCCTTCCTTCTTTCCTTCCTTCCTTCCTCCCTCCCTCCCTTCCTCCCTCCCTCCCTCCCTCCCTCCCTCCCTCCTTATTTTTTCTTATGCCTACCTTTTCCACTGGTATCTTTTAATCCTCCTCCTTCCTTATCAACTATTTTTCTTTTAGTCTCAGCTGACTTTACCTGACGTCATCTCCCTATACCTACAATTCAAGTTGCCTGGCTGTGTGTGGTGGTACATATCTGAAATCCCAGTAGCTGTGAGGCTGAGACAGGAGGATCACAGGTTCAAAGCCAGCCTCAACAACTTAGTGAGTCTCTCAACAACTTAGCAAGAACCAGTTTCCAAATTAAAAGAAAAAAAAAATAGAGCTAGGGATATAAAATGTCCTTGGGCTCAAGCCTCAGCAAAACAACATTTAAAAAAAAGCAAAAACTGAGCAAGTTACCTGGTCTCCAGAGACTGTACCTGTGTCCACTGTGCCACTTTTCCCAAATCAGGCTTGAGAATCCAGCAGAAAAGCATATGAATGCCATTCCAGAGATATGTGGCAGGCACTGGTTAAGTGCTATAGATTAACCATTTCTAATCCTTCTACCAACCACAGGTAGGAATTCTCTGCAGCATATTGAGAAACATGTTTAGAATGGTTCTGTGATCAACCCAAGGTCCACATACTCACAAATGATGAACTAGCCTTTGTTCCAAGTCTGTATGTTCCAAATGCTGACCTTGTTTCAGGACATCACTCTGTGTCAATCGGAAAAAAACAAAAACAAAACAAAAAAAAAAACGGGAAGGAAGGAAGAAGGGACGGAGTGGGAGAGAAAGAGAGAGAGAGAGAGAGGGAGAAAATATCGAGGATCTGAGATTGGAACTAGCCTACTAAGAATTATAGTGCTAGACTGTCTCTGCATTTTTGATTCAGTGTGAGAGAAATCTAATCGGAGGAAAAGCTGCTTTAGTCACAAACGGAGAATGTCAAGAGCACAGCTGGGACTTGAACCAGTTTTATGACACTCAAAGGACGTGGGATCTGTGATACAGGATGATGGACCAGACAGTTCCTTCATTCGTTCAGCAGATAATTACTGAGTGTCTGCCTTGTGCCTGGCACTGTTCTCGAGTTTGGGATTCTTCACAAAATAGAAAGCTCCCTAGCCCTTGTGTAGGGTGTGAGACAGTGAAAAGAGAATAATAAACAATAGATAAAATAAGTGAATTATGTAGTGTGTTGGGCGGTACTTGCCATAGAGAAAGAAACACTAGGGTGAGGTAATGAGTACTGGATGCACCAGAGAGAGGAGTGTTGCATTATTAAACAGGGAGATCAGGACAGGGCTTACTGAGAAGGAGCATTTGAACAAATGCTCAAAGGAAATGAGGAATTAGCTATGGAGGGATCTAGGAGAAGAGCATTCCGGACCAACTGAGAAATGGGAATTGCTGGCATTTCTTAGAGTAAAGGAGATTGTTATGGTAGGAGAAGAATGTATTAAGGGGAAAGTAATAAAGATGACATCAAAGGTACTGGGTAGCCAGATAGTGTGAGGCATTGTAAGCCATTTAAATTTTTTTAATTAAATCAGGAGAAGAGAGAATAATATGTTAGGTGCATTAGGTACCAAGGTGTAAAACTCTAGGTGTGTCATGATAGTGTTTCTAATCGGAGTGTGGCAGTGTTGAGGTGGGAGAGATTGGAGTCTGATGTACTTGAAGGAGAACCCTCAGGTTTCTCCAATAGATTGGATGTGGAATATAAGAGAAAGAGAGGATTCTATGGTGAATCCAAACTGTAGGGCTTTAGCAACAGGAGGATATTTTTTATCAGATGAGGTGTTAAACATGATGAAACAATTTGGGGGGGAGAATAAGAGGTCCATGTTGGACACGGTGAGTTTGAGATGTGTACATACTGGATACCTGAAGAGAACTGTGAACTGGTCAGTTACATATAAAATTCTGTAGCATGGGGAGAGGACTGGGCTGGAGACAGAATTTGGGATTCATCATCCTATAACATGGTAACAAAAAAAGGTCATGAGAGAGCACTGATATGATATGTGAAGTAGAAATTAGTATAGTGTGTGGTAAGGACCTTTATCTTGCATTTTTCTAAAGGTGGAATTCAAGGGTTAGTGACAAAGATGGTGGAAGACCAACTTTAATTTCAGTATGAAAGAACATGCTGAATGATTAGTGCTGATTAGCAGTGAGTGGCCTACTTCGTGAGCGATAGTTTCTGATACTATGAATTTTCAGGAAGAGTTTGTAACCTAGATCAGTGTTTCCCCCAAATTTTGTATAGCAAAAAAGAGAGATCAAAGAGAGAAGCATAATCATTTTCAATTAGAGGACTGACATTTATTCTTTATCCAAGTGAAGTCATTTATAGATACACACACCTTGATATATTTATCATAACCCTGGTCTACAAACTGCTATTTGAGGTATCTTGTAGTAGATTGGATTCTTGCATTTGATTTAAGTTTGAAACAATCGATCCCTCAGTTCCTTCAAACTTTCAATTTCTGTGAGTCTGTGGTTCTTTTGGCATTGAGGAATGGAAAATTCCATCACTAAAATTCAGTGTGGGAAAATTAAGGAAAAGTATTTTATCAGGCAAAATCTATCCTCTTTTTTTTCTTCTAATGACACCACCACAATGATGTCTTAAAATAGTGGACCTCAAGTTTATATTTATAAGACATAGTCTTTAAAATTATTGAGGACATCAAAGAGCCTTTTTTTTTTTTTTTTTTTTTACATAGACAATACAAATATGGAAGAATTTTCTGGTTTTTTTTTTTTTTTTGCAGTACTGGGGTTGAACTCAGGAGCATTCTACCGCCGAGCTATACCCCCAGCCCCTATTTTTTATTCTTTATTTTGAAACCGAGTCTCACTAAGTTGCGGAGTGCCTCACTAGGTAGCTGAGGCTGGCCACGAACCCAGATCCTCCGGTTTCAGCCTCCTGAATGCTGGGATTACAAGCGTGTGCCACCACGCCCGGCTGGAAGAATTTTCAATGCAGTCATTAATAAAGATTTCAAATGATGAGTTGAAACATATAAAGTAAAACTGAGATTCATAAAAATCTGCCTTCAGAGTCAGAGAGCTCTAGTTTGGGAGCAATTCATTTTGAGAACACTCTGAGTTTTATATTTCTACCAACTGCAGCAAGAGCCAATGATATGACCCAGTGATAATAAAGATTTAGACTTTTCCAAAATAGATTTCATTTTTTGTAGTCCACACTTTTAGGATACTGCCTTTTGAAGGAAATATGAATGAGCTACAATGTCCAGTCGAGGCGAATGGAAAGTAAAAGGTCTGCGATAGCTGCCACATGGAGAAGAGTTGAAACGCCAGCAATGCCACGCTGTTTTTGGAAAAGTTACCCCAGTTGATTCCCCATTAGCGCTACTTAGGAGCTGGAAACACTGCCCAGAAGAGAGGAGCTTCACAATGTAGGAAGCCTGAAGTGGTCCAGGTGATAAGAAAGCAACAAAGATGAAAACATGTGAAATAACACACGATTTATTTATCTTGCATTCACTCAAGAGGAACTGTGTTCCTCTTCTACCTGGAAACTCTCTGGCAATGAGTTGCCTTCTCTTTGAAAGTTGTGAAGCTTAACAGCTTCATCCTCATAAGATATTTTGGGCCAAACCTAAGAATGACCATGAAAAGAATCCCGTGCGCTACCCTGGCAACAGAATACAACAGGCGAGACACAGTTTCAAATTTTCTAGCCACTCCCTTCCATGACAGAGTGAAAGTGGCAAAAGAGGGCATTGTTAGTATTTCAAAATTAGTTCAAATGCTGATTACTCTGGGAACTAGCCCATTTTCGCCTTATATTTATAGATGCTTGTTGAAGTAAATGAGCATTAAAAGCCGTTAAAGTAGACATCAATGGTCGATTGTATGTTTCCTTCTCCCTTTTCCTCCTCCTGCTTTCTATGGTTTTGAGTTAGATGGCATAATGTAGCGGGAAACTAAGGAAAGGATGTTGTATGATGGTAAGAGAAGGCAGTTCTCACAGCTTGCAAGTACTGGCTCATAACCAGGGGCTACAAATACGTTTACCACTTTGTGGGTTTTGGCCATAAAGCGCACTTCATCCTGCCAATGAATGTAAACAATATAAGCATTCTGTATTTTTTTTTTCTTCACAGTCAACTCACTAGACCTCATATAAGCTCACCTAGTTAAGCGTTTGTACAGTAATTGGGAGTTTAAATTACAGTGTTCCCTTATAAATCAAAACCAAGGAAATTAAAAGAGAATTGATATGGCAAAAAGATAAGGAATTATTAAATTACAAAATAAAATTTAAAGGCATTTTGCAATATGTTCTTTCAACACCAAACTACCTTAAAACATTTATTTTATTGCTTAGCAGGAAAGTAATACCTAGGAGAACTTAAAATTGAATGTGTAAAGGTTCAGTTAAACACAAATCAGAGATCATTATGGAATATATCTGAAATTATTGTTGTATATTGTAAATCAAAATAAGAATCATTTGGAAAAAAGATAATTTGCAAGAAACCTTTCCCTCAGAAACGTGTATTTTGCATAAAGCCTTCATATTAAATAGAAATTAAAGGTCTCTGAAGTGCATTTTGTCTGTGGAAAGGCCAGGTCCATTTCAGAAAGGAAATGCCTGGAATTCTGCTTGGTGTCACAAAACATACAGGTTAAGATTATAAACTGCCTCAGGCCTCTTTCAGGGCAGCAAAACAAACCAAAATTATCTTCAGGGTTGTAAATCCTGCCTATGGTAGGTATGATGTGGTAGAAGAGAAAGAAACTGGGATAAATTTTTTTTAATACTTGCCTTTGGGCGGAATGTTTCTGTTTTTCTTATTAGTTTACTGTTTCTAGTAAATGTGAAGTGCTTTGTCCCTTTGCCATATGAACTGTTCTTATTTAGGTTTAGGACCCTACTGGGGAGCGGGCAGAGGTTAGCCTAGCAGCATTATCAGAGAAAATGGTCATCGAGTGATGGATGTAAAGAGAGGAGGTGGACGTTGAGAGCAGAGCTGGCGGAGAGCAGCGGAAGGAAGCGGCACCTCCCGCCTCCTGTCCCCGCCTTCTGTGGACAATATGTTCAGTTCCGTAGATGGAGCGTCTTTAACATGTGCTTCTCCTGGTTGTTCCAAGGTGCATGAAGAAATACAGTTCAAGCTCCTTGAACTATATTTTGTAATATCCAAAGGCATTGGGATATGGCATTCTCTCTCCAACCTTGCTGTTGGGAGTAGTGATGAAGGAGATTAGGTGGAGGCTTACCCAGGTGCTACGTAGAGAAATTCAGACAGAACAAATGAAGATTGGCTCTGAGCATCCAGAGAGAATTGGAGTCATTGAGGCTCTTCACAAGTTCATGTGTAACAAACTAATAATGATATCATAATACAACTAAGGCTAAGATTCAGCCAACAAATGGGGTCAATATTTTATCGCCACTTGGTTAAGAGGAGATTGACAGTGACGGTTGATGGTGGGAATCTTTATCCCCTGTGCCATTTGTTATACTCATTTATATGGAGGCATATCATTGTGGGTTCATTAAAGGCTTAAGTTTTGAGTTTCCTGTTCAAGCAAGTGACACTGAATAGATAGTAAGAATATATTCCTGAGGAAAAGTAAAGCCACTCATTGAGTGTTAGCCGCAGAAGCACTGAATTTATGGTGAAAGGAAAATTTATGATGAAAGTCTACATGATGGGCTGGTGAGGATGCCTTTGGAGTTGACTTGGCAAGTTTGGGTAAATCTCCACTTTGAAGCCCAGCAGATGGGTTAGTCGTGTTACAGAAGGTCTCTCTCCTGTCGCCTAGGAAATGAGCAAGTGAAAGAATGACCTTTCAGGAAGGTAGAAGTTTAATATATTGATGTATAAGCAACTTCATCCCTCTGCCTTTCCCTTTCTAATTTATAGCCATCTGTGACTGGTTTATAGGAGTCTTCAAAAAACATGATTAGCTTTACTTGCAAGAAACTTGCAAGGGTTTCAGGGTAATGATGTGTCAGCTATAAACTCATTCAGCTAATCGGAAGGAAAATTTTCAGAGCAGGAAAGAGCAAGATTTGGAGGTGCTTACTCGTGAAACACAGTGCAAAATGCATTTCTACCTAAAAGATTCTTAAATTCCAGCTTGCTAATCCTGCAAGGAAAAGGAAAGAATGTGGAGCCAAAAGAAAAAAGACAAACTGAACATCAACAAAAAGCATGCACTCATTTGCAGGTGACTTACCCAAGATTCTTCTCCTTCCTCCTCCAAATTAGGAAAACAATATGTTTTCATACAGAGGTTAGAAGAAAATGGTCAACAGTCTGAGATTTTGGGCTCAGAGGTGACAGGTAGAGCCAGCCATGTTTGTTTAGGTGCCATGTAAGCACACCACATTGTGGAGAAGAGCTGGACCTGAATCCCAGCCTGATAAATAGCAAGGCCAGGCCTGATAGACAGTGAACACAGACTCAGGGAAAGTTATCTCATCTCATTAACTCACTCATTTAATAGATGCTCTGTGTATCTATTAAATGCAATGGGAGGCACTTTTGTTTTTAAACAGCCTTTTGTTTTATTGATCCTTTGTATTGTTTTTATTCTCTATTTTTATTGATTTCTGCTCTGATTTTAATTTTTTTCCTGTCTTCTACTGGTCTTAGGGTTTGTTTGACCCTATTTGCAAGGACCTTGAGATGCATCACTAGGTTGTTTATTTGGACTCTGTTTTACTTACGTGGACACATAGTGCTATAAACTTTACCTCTAAAGACCACCTTCAAAGTGTCCCAGAGATTTTAGTAAGTTGTGTCTCTGTTTTCATTTGATTCTAGAAATTTTTAAAAATTTCTTCCCTTTATTTATTCAATGGTCCATTCTTCATACAAAAGAGTATCATCCAGCCAGGCATGAGGAGGAGCACAGGTTCAAAGTCAGCCTTAACAACTTAGCAAGACCCTGTTTCCAAATATAAAATAAAATATGGCTAGAGGCAGCTTGGAGTTAAAAACCCCTAGGTTCAATCCCTAGCAACACACGCACAAACATCATATCATCTCCATGTATTTATGTAATTCCTCTGGATTTTCCAATTGATTTCTACTCTCAGTCCGTTATGATCTGGAAAGATACAAGGAATTATATCTTTTTTAAAAATTTGATTGTATTGCTTTGTGGCCTATAGAAAGCACAAAGTTTTAGTAGCTACTCTCCTCACTGAGCATATAATGCAATATTCTAGTTACTAGGGTTGCCAATAAATTACCTCAATTCCAAGTGCCATGTGATAATTATTTATAAGGAAGCCTAGTCTCTTGTGTCATGGTGTCCAGGGTTCTCAGCTAGATTTGAAGTCTGTTGGCTAGAATCTTCTCAAGTTTGTTTACTCGTTTGTCTAGGAGTCGGTGGTAGCTATCACCTGAACCTTAACTGGGAGCACTGGTCCAAACTCTTACACATGGTCTCTTCCTGTGGCCTGGGCTTCCTCACAGGATGGTGACTGTTTTCCAATAGTAAGTTCTAAGAGTATGAGCCAGGCAGAAGCTGGATTTTTTTTTTTTTTTTTTTTGAGGAGGGGCACTTGGGATTGTGCCCAGGGGAATTCTACCTTTGAGCTACAACCTCAACCCTTTTGTTGTTTTGTTTTGAAACGGGGTCTTGCTAGGTTGCTGAGAGTCTCATGAAGTTGCTAAGGCTGGTCTTTAATCTGCTATCCTCCTGTCTCAGCCTCCAAGGTCCTGGGGTTATAGATGAGCTGTATTTTATTTATGGCTTAGCTTCAGAAGTCACAGGGCATCACTTCCACTGTACTCCATTGGTTAGGATGGTCACATACCCTCCTGAAATTCAACCAGTAGAAACATCACTCCAAATATCAGTGGAAGTAATCTTAATCATATTGACTATGAACCAGATATTTTATACATATAGATATATATGTGTGAACATACATATATATGTATGTGCATATATGCATATATATGTATACACCCACTTATAGAGTTATACCTAAAAAATATAATCTGCCACAATTAAAGATTATCACAGTACAAAGTGAAAAACAGTATGATTTGTGATTATTTAATAAGTGGTGGCCCAATGATTCATTAAAATGGAAACATGATGATGATAATAATAATAAATACCTGAGCACTGTACTTTCCATAGGAGTAACTTGCATATTCCTCCTGCTATTTTTACTGTTATCTTCTCACCATCTGTACCATTGTTCTCTTAATTGCTTTTCTTAAAATTAGACCAGCAAGCTTTTTTGTACTCAAATTTGTTTTAGAAACAAACTAGATATTACTATCGAATGTAAAATGTTTATGCCATATTTTATTTACTGTAAAATGAAGGTAACCTTAAATATAATAACAGTAAGCAGAACAGTAGTAGTTAGATGCTAGATCTGCCACTTTATATCAAAGATGCTGAAACTGAAGCAAGCCTTCTCTTTGTCAAAAAATAAGTAAGTCAATCAATAAAAACATGTTAGCAAGTGTTTGAAAGGTGCTAACTCACACTCCTCCCTCATTAAGGCTTTCTCCTTGCCTTAATGTGAAAGATGGAAAGAGAAGTGAGAGAAAGCAATGCCTCGTGAGGGGGCAGTGATGTGTACGGCCTAATCTTTGTACTATGCAAGACCCTTTCAAGAACCATGAATATGATTGTCCTACCCTTTTTTAAAAACACCGATCCATGGTGATAAAAGTTATTGATAGTGAAGCTTTACTCTCACCTAAACCGACTTCTGGGATCCACCTGGAAGGCTGGCATCTGGCTGGCACAGAGTCAATGCTTATTAAAAAAAAAAAATGTATTCACAATCCACCATTTGTCAAAGGCTGGACCCTTCACACCTCTCTATGGCTTTTATTTTTATTTTTTCCCCTTAGAAACACTTTCCTGAAAGATCTGGTGAGCTATGAAAGGACTTGACCAGCTGGCTTCTATAGAAAGCCTAACGACTCCCATTATCCTATTACCATCCCCCACATGCTGGCGGGATTGACTTCCTGCTTCCCCACTGTGGCATAACTAATGTCCCTTGCTTTACAGACCACTCCAAGTCTACAGCCCCCAAGTGGACCAGCCCTTTTTAGTATGCAGGTATCTAAGTCCTATAACATTCCATCCTAAAAATGATTATTCCCACCTGCTGGGGCAAATGTTGTACGAGGCCCTAGGGAGGTCCAAGATAAGAGATGTACATCTTAAAATACAGAGAAAGGCACTGGGGGAGGGGGGCACTGTTTTGCCCCGAAATTAAATTACTTGCTCAGTAACTCCATTATCTCATTGTTATTTTTTAAAAAAAACACTAGTTCCTATGTTTTCTTTGTTCTTCTGTAGAGATGATAACTAAGAATAAGTGTAACTTTCATGGCCTTCTTCTTCTGGACCTTTTTTCTCTGTGGCTTTTAGCAATATTGAGAAGGTTTGGAGAGTTTAGGAGGAGGGAGAGAGCCAGATATTTATCTTCAGGGAACCAGGCAGAATCTTTACCACACTCTAGGACTTTCAACAGTAGTGCTTTCTAGGCATGGGGCCGGCATTAACAGACCTTCTTTTCCTTCTTTATTTATAGTCAGCTACGGTAAAGCTGTCAAAACCAGTGGCTCTGTGGACCCAGCAGGATGTCTGCAAGTGGCTGAAGAAACATTGTCCAAATCAGTATCAGATCTACAGTGAGTCATTCAAACAGCATGACATAACTGGTAAAGTATGCAGTATCCAAGATGTTTCACCCCTTCCCCTCCCCATCACCACAACCTTTCCCATAGCCTTACAACAGAACAGTATCTTCTTGCTAATGTTTCCTGGCATGAGTTTAATGTAAAAAAAGTCATAAATTCCAGACTCATGTCAGCCGTGATACTTAACAAACATAAGTGGGTTTTAGACAGCGTTCTCGTCACTGTGACCAAAACATCTGGCAAACACAACTTAAAGGAAGAAATTTTCTTTGGCTCACAGTTTCAGAATCAGTCCATGGTCAGCTGGCTTGTGGTGACAGAACCTTAGGGCATGGCAGAGGAGGGAAAAATGGTGCCCAGCTCACCGCAGTGGGGGGGGGGGGGAGGAGGAGAAGAAGAAGAAGAAGAAGAGGAGGAGGAGGAGGAGGAGGAGGAGGAGGAGGAGGAGGGGAGGAAAGGAGGCAGGAACAGATATAGTCCATGGCCACATCCCAGGGATTCACCCCCTCCAACCATGTTTACCTCTGCACCTGGCTGCATTGCAAACACGTGAGGTTTTAGGGGGGAATTTTAAATCCACACCATAACATAGAGGAAACTGGGTTTTAAGTAGCTAATATAACAGTATATTTGGGGTGAAGGATTGGGAGATCCTAAAGAAAATAAGAGCATACCAATGCTAGACAAAGATAAAATCTTTCAAATAAACTTGGTTACAAGATCAGGATAGGGATCCAAGTAGGAAAGGTTTCTAAATAGGTAAATCATTTTTTGGTTTTTGGCTTTTTAATGTTCTTTTAGCTAAAGTGTATCGACTTTTCTGATTGATAAGCTATTTTTGTGTATCTGATGATGTAGACAGGTCTGTGGTAGAAAGCCCTTTTCCCTGCCATTCCTGTCCTCTGACCATCCAGTTCCCTGAGGACTACCCTCTTGTGTCCACACCCAAAGATGCTCCAAATTTCTAAAGTGAAAAATAACATTACTTACTTATTGCCCCTGAGATGAATGCCATTTAGGCACAAACTAAGACTTCATTTGGATCAAGAGTATTCAAGTATTGTAGATGGAAGTCAAGAGGTACTTGGAAGCAGAAAATAGCACAATATAATGAACTGCAAAGTCCCTTTGGATCAAGTGTTTCAACCAGGGACTAGGGTGGGTGAGATGGAGCAAATATATCTATCCACCCTGGCAGTGAGTTGGAAGAAGAGGACCCTGCATGTGACCCTCCCCTTGTTCATAAATGCCACCATGAAAGATGGGACCGAGGGCTAGGGATGTGGCTCAGTGGTAGAGCATTTGCCGATCATGCATGAGGCCCTGGGTTCAATCCTCAGGAAAGAAAGAAAGAAAGAAAGGAAGGAAGGAAGGAAGGAAGGAAGGAAGGAAGGAAGGAAGGAAGGAAGGAAGGACACCACTCTGTAGGCTTTCGGTGGGGAAGAAGTGTTGAGAATCTGAATCCAGTCCAGATCCTCCCTTTCCTCTGGCAGAAGACTAATGCCTGGGTGGGAAAGTGACTTGCCCCTAATAGCTGAGCACACCAGACTGCACCTCCTTAGAGCAGGAACTGGTTGGTAATTTTTTTCAAAGGTGTGTTCCATGGAACCCTTGGCTGCCACAGAGGATGGATATGCTTTGGTGTGAGGCAGGTGTCACCCAAACCAGGACCCTTTATGCTTGTTTTACATATCCCATTCATTCAGAGTATAAGTGGTTTTTCATTGCACTTTTTCTCTCCTTTCAACTAGAACTAATGGCCCTTTGAGATGAAATTCCAAAAATCCTGAAGGCAATGGGGACATTTAGCTTAGATTACGAGTATCTAGAGTTCATTTTTCAGTTCTCCCCTTAAGCATATAAGGAAAGCCCGTATAGGATCAGTTGATCCAAAAAGTGATCAGTCAATAAGCATTTGCCTGATTACAGTCGCCTTCATCAGGTAATGGTGCTTAATGGTCTTTCATGTGTGATAGTAACAGCAAAGCCTTTTCATGATCTCATTTGAAAGCACTGCTATCCTTTATTAGGGGTGAGCATTATAAGTTACCCCAAGGGACAGATAAGCTTCATGATGGTTTGAAGAAGATAAGCAGTATGTCGCTCAGAATTAAAGATCTCATGCCTCAGTGCTTAAGAATTAAAAGGCACCACTCCCCAAGCTTCTTTGCCAAGTGATATGGTAAAAGGGGTGAGGAAATGAGGTGTGTGCTTCACAAAGTTGCCATGTTGCTTTTGATGGCCCACACCATCTCCACGAAACCTCTGCTATTGGTAAATTGTAGCTTCTTGGGACCTTGGGCAAAGTGCTTAACCTAGGCAAGTTATTCAGCCTCACTTCCTTGTCTCCAAAAGAAGGATAGTAATAGTGCCTGTCTCAGAGGGTGGTCACGAAGATTGAATGAAATAATGTAGGTGAAGTAAGCCACCCACGTATCACCCCCTTCTCCCTGCAGCTCTGTGTAGTTATTCATGTCAAGTCTCATCTGGCGGTTTCAAAAAACATACCCTCACTTCATTCCGAGAGAAACCTATTTTCTGGAAAGCAAAGAAAGCAGGGAATTATTTGGGGACTTAGGGAACAGAGAGAATGATCTCAGATTAACATTTGGTCCACATCTTTTTGACATTCACCTATTGGAGGCCTCAGAAGACTATTCTCTTCCCCTGTTCTCTGGCCCCTGCCTCTCTCAGGGTGAATGTAAAATACCCAAACGATCCCAAGTGCACAGTGGCCAGAAAATAGTTTCCGGGACTTGAGCCACTTTGTGGTTACCAGCCCTGTGAGGCTGGAAGCTCTGGGAATCCCCATTCCCTTGGATGCTAAAATGATAATCATGGCAAAGAGGTTTGTAAAAAAAGGGCTAAATGAGTGATGTGTGCCTCTACCATCTTGTACCTCATTAAGATATATGATTACAATGCACCAATAAAAAAAAAATCAAGACCTTAAGATAGAGTAAGCCTCAAAGGGTCATGCAGACAGGAGAGAGAGTGACTTAGGGAGATGGCAGGGAGCAGTTACAAGGCTCAGCAAAACCCAGAGCTACAGCATCAGTGTGAGTTTGTGAAGCCTGCTCCCTGCGCTTCAGCTCTCTTCACCTGTAAAAAGGGCAGGATTACAGCACCTACCTCATAGGGTTTGGGGTTCACAGTAAGTACACAATGAATGCAAACTGCTGCTGTGTTTCTTAAGTGCTATCCTGATTTCTGTGAAAACACAACAGCACACATAAGCAGTGTTGAATTCATCCAGCTCTATTATCCTGATAATTAGGAATGGAGCACCTAAGGGGAAACACAACAGTCTGGGCTGGTAATACTCTGTGCTAATCTGCAAGGCTGCAGATGAGATGGGTCACGTGTCTCTTATTTGTGCTTGGATTCTCCTGAGCACTGCTATTCACTTGTTTTTCTTAAAGCAAAGATCTCCAATATCATGCTTATTAAGGAAACATGTTATATCAACATAACATATAAACATCTCTTGATTTAGAAGCAGATGGTCCAGGGATGGAAAATAAAAAGGACATATATTAAATGAAAAGAAGATAAAGAGAGAGAAGGATTTTCTGATGATAGTTCTGAGTCAAATCCCCCTGCTGTTTTTCACCCTAACTTTTAAGACACAATAGCTACATAATGTCGTGTAAGTTAGTTTCTCATCAGTAGTATGAGAATAATGTTTATCTTAAATGGTTGTTGGGAAGATTAATGGGATGATCCATGGGAAGGGCCTAGCTTAATGTTGAAACATAGTAGACATTCATCCATTTAGCAAGGATTTATGGGAGCATCTACCATGTACCAGGTTTGGGGAATAAGTAAGAATGATAGTCAGTGATCCATGTGGAGAAAAAATCGCCCTTCCAAGGAAAGCTATGTGTATGTGTCTATATCACACCTTTTGTGTTACCTAATTCTGATTATAGACAGCTACTTTGCAATTCTGCAAGCTATAGATAACAGCAATACAGAAATCTCTCTTACCGATTGTTTTACTTTCTGTGGTTTTATGTACCCAGGATCAGCTGTGAGTTGAAAATAATAGTCTGAGCCAGGTGTGGTGGTGTACACTTGAAATCCCAGTACTTGGGAGGTGAGACAGGAGGATTTCAGGTTCAAAGTCAGCCTCAGAAATTTAGCAAGGCCATCAGCAACGTTGTAAGACCCTGTTTCAAAATAAAATAGGGCTGGGGGTGTAGCTCAAAGGTATAATTCCCCTGGATTCAATCCCAGTACCACGCCCCCAAAAATTAGCCCGAAAATATTAGATGGAAAATTCAATATTTTGAGAAATACCACATTCACATAACTTTTACAATGGTGTATTAATTGTTATACTTTATTAGTTGTTGTTATTGATATCTGTGCCTAATTTATAAACTAAACTGGTAGGTATATATGCATAGGAAAAAAACATGGTAAATATATTTAGGGTTCAGTACTGTGGTTTCAGATATCTATTGGGGAGTCTTGGTACATCTCCTCTGCAGAAAAGGAGAGATATCTCTACAACAAAATACTTGTTCATCAACATGGAAATTATGTCCCATAGAGGCTTACTTGACTTCTCTAGCTACTGTGGAAAAGGTGAGTTTTTGTCTCATTTGCAGATTGAGTTTAGCCTTCTGGAACTTTAATTGTGTCTGCTGTTTGGATTCTCTTTAAAGCCAGTTGTAACATCCTACCATTTTCTTCATTAATGAGTTGAATTAAAATCTTAAACTGGTGTTTATTTTTGTTCATTGGTATATGAGGGTAATGATTTTAGTCTTTTTTGAAAATTAATCTTGGTAATATAAAAACATTTGTATATATGTTTTCACAAGCACTTCTACTATATTTACATTTTTCTTATGCCTTTGTTTGAAGGACATCAAATTCTAAACAAATATTACCCCTCAGTTGCTCTGAAGCCTAAGAAAACATTAGCTATGTTTTAACCTACCAGTGTTTTAACCCTTCTTTAAATTTCCTATTAAAATTTCTGATAATTTCTTTGTGTCCAAAAGGCGCCTGCTATTTTGCGGCAGATATGTTTAATCAGAAGAAAAGTTACTTAACTCCCTGCAGAAGCATTCTTAAAAAAGAGTAAGATGGTTAGAACACCAGAGAGGCAATAGGATATATAGATTTAAATCATCAGATTAGACTTGAAGGAAAGAAATTTGTCTATTTTCCTGTGCTTGCAAGATTCTTTCTCTAGCCTGGAATGCTAATGAGGAAGCTCTGCTGGGACCAGGTGAAAGCTCACAGGCAACTTTCAGATTCTCTTTTATGCGCAGTTAAGAATCTTTTCAGGTTGGAGGAGATTTTAGAGCCTGGCTGTACCTGGTATTCTTCCTGTGGCGGTTGCTAAGTCACCTCAACTCTTTTCCCTTCACACCCTCCATCTGTGAAGGGCTCTTTCCCCTGCCAACTCCAAAGACTTATGTTCATGGGCAACATACTTAGAAGTCCTGAGAATATAAAAAATATATTTTTTAAAAGCTGCTTTGAATATAGAAAGGCTTCCTTGAGTCTAGTCATGGAACAACAATGGGTGTCCCTTAGATGTCTGCAGGAATCGTTGTCACAGGAGAATCCCCTCTGTTGATTTCTTAATGGCCTCCTATAAAATAGATGAATACTTCATGTCCTTTCTTGTGCTTCAGTTATTATCCATTTGTACCTCTTCCCCCTGTTAAAAGCATTCCACTGGGATATAACACCCTGAAATTTGGCAGTTCTGCATATGCTCCTGAATAAAAGGAAACCACTTTGTCCTTTTGGAACAGGGCTCTGTGCATTTGCTAACATAACATTGTTCTGTGCAGTGCTGATTTTCTACCCCTTTATCTTTCTCGTATTGTCTTTCCAGTCTTTTATTATGGTTGGAGTTTCCCATAGAGACCAATGGGGTGTGTAGTTAACAAGTGTCAGAAGAAGAATAATTACTTTATGTGCTGTACCTATGAGAATACTACTTAGTAGAATCCAGTAGAGCCAAGGAAAATGTAGATGTATTTAACCACCGCGCTGCCACATCTGCACATTATCTCGTTTTCATTGCTTTTCCCTCTGGATATTGTGTTCTACTTTCTATATCTTTGTAATTTTGTGCCATTTCTCTTTTCGTGTGAACTGCTCTATACTTTGTATGGAGCCTCAGCATTATTTTATATCTACAGAGTAAAGTTCCTGACATCAGTAGGGTATGAGTTATTTCTTCTAAGTTAATTTTCCAATGATAGCAAGTATTCTTCATTTTTAACCCCTTTTGATGGAAAGCCAACTCTCTACTTATTAACTTAGTAACTTTTTTTTAACCCTCACATTCTTAAATCAAGGATACTAAACTTGGTTTTCTTCATGTTTTAGGAGTCAGATACTTCTGAATGTTGGAAAGGACTTCCTGTGCCAGACAAAGTTTTATGGAGTCAATTTAAAAAAAAAAAAAAATCCCTTTCAATGAGAAATAAACATAGGATTTAGGAAAATGGAAATAAAAATATCAACTTCATTCCTGATTAAGCTTTTTTAGAGAATGCCATTTAGGGCTTTAGACAAATGGATTTGCTAAGAATATTTTCTCTCTGAATTAAGCATCCCAGTCTGGCATAACTGGGGCACTGTCTCTTTCAGTTCATGGCAGAAAGTGACTAAATCAAGTCACACGGGTCACAAGAGAGGACGGAATGTAGAACTGGACTAAGCAGACGCCCCATGGAGGGCAGGAGATAGTCCAGGAGCGTTGATCCAGGGAGCTTCTTTACCACAGATCAGGAAGAGTGGGGGATAAGTATCCCCGTAGGAATTCAACCAGGTGTCTCCCTGCCCATCCTTTCCAGCATCTTTGCTGGACAGCCAGCCCACCCACCTTGCTTGAGCACCTTCAGGAATGAGCTTTTATACTTTTTTTTAACTTCCTCATTCACCTAGCTAATCCCAATTTCCAAGGTAAATACCAGCTCTGAGCCTAGTGAGGTTGTCCCCACCTGTAACCCCAGTACCTGGGAAGCTGAGACAGGAGGATCACAAGTTTGAGGCCAACATGTGGTTTCTTAGTAAGACCCTGTTTCAAAATAAAATTTTTAAAAAGGCCTGGAGGCATAGCTCAGAGGAGAATACCCCTAGGTTTAAACCCTAGTACCACCAACAAATAAATAAATAAAAACCAACTCCTACAGAAAACCTTTCTCATTTGGATTGGTGAGGTATCCTGTATCCTGTCCTGGAAATCTAGGATAGGCACTATGGTTGGACCTATCACATTAAGTTAATAGTTGAGAAGTATGTTTCTTAGCATGATCATGCTGGGGTTTAACTGAAATGCACCCCTGGATCTCGATTTTGTTCCCAGGTTAGAGAGCCTTATTGAAGAAAGCCATGGATGGCTACGACCCTTGGAATTCTCCCTGTCATGCCTCAGTGGAGCCTTTGTGCTATCTCCCAATTCTTTCCTTCATCCCAATGGACTGCTGATTGGATATCCCAACTCCTTTATCTCTAGTAGATGTCCTTCCTTCTGCTAGTTGAGAAGGTGTGGGCTGTCTTATAGGATTTCCCAAAATGTCTTTACTCCCTCACCTTATGTATGTGCCTCCTCCTCCTCCTCTTGTTTCAGAAGGGAGGCTGTTGCTTACTTCTGCAAACAACCTTGCTGGCTCTTCTATAGGCAGACATCCCTGATTGTTTCTGGATAATTGCTTTCTCAGACACATTCATCCTCTCACCCTCAATCTACTGGCTTCCTCTCTTCTCTCTGAACATGTCCATGCTAGCCCTTAACCAACCAATTGCTATTCAATTCATTTGTTAAATCATAGTTAATTTTGTGTAGCCCCTACCACATCAGGCAAAGCACTATTCCCAACTGTTTCATAATACACATTCTTCAAGTTCTTGAGAATTATTCACTTTGATATATGCCAGGGCATAGATAAATAAATTTCAAAAACCTGAAATTTTACAGAGTCATGAACACTGAATTTATCTATTTCTTCTTTGAATTTTGCCAGTGTTTGCTCCATGTATTTTGATATTCTGTCAGGAGGTACACAAATTTGTAGTATTCTTCTGTCTTCTTGGAGAATTTACCAATGTATCATCCTGTAATGTTTCTTTTTAAACTTTTTATTTGTTCTGAAACCTGTTTTGTCTCAACACAGACATTGACTGTGTTGGTGTATATATATATATATATATATATATATATATATATTTTTTTTTTTTTTTTTTTTTTGCGGTACTGGGGATTGAACTCAGGGGCATTCTACCTCTGAGCTACACCCCCAGCCCTATTTTTTATTCTTTATTTTGAAACCGAGTCTCACTAAAGTTGCAGAGTGCCTCACTAGGTAGCTGAGGCTGGCTGCGAACCCGGATCCTCCAGTCTCAGCCTCCCGAATGCTGGGATTACAAGCGTGCACCACCACGCCCGGCTGTGTTGGTATATTTTTCTCCAACACTTTACATTAAACCTGAGTCTTTATATTTAAGACCTCTGACACACATTATTGGAACACCAGGAAGAGAAGAGAGGGCAGGAAAAAAAATAGTTTAAGTAATAATGACTGAGAATTTTTTAAAGTTAATGACAGACATCAAAGTACAGATCCAAAAGTCAGAAAACACCAAGCAAAATAAAAACCAAGACAACCACACCTAGATATAAAATATTTGAACTACTTTTACCTGATGATAAAGGTAAAATTCTGAAAGAATTCAGATTTTTAAAACAAACTTATACCTCACCTGTAGAAGAAAAAAAACTTAAGAATTCCAAAAGAATTCTCCTCAGAAGTCTCTCAAGCAATGAGAACTTTTAAAGGTTGAAAGAAAAAAAAAATGGCAGTTCAGGAAAATTATCCTTCAAACATGAAGAAGATGTAAAGTTTTTTCCCTAGAAAAACAGATACTGAAGCAATTTGGTGACACCAAACTGCCTTGCAAAGCATCTAAAAGAAATTATTCCGACAGAAGGCAAATGAGATAGCTCAGAAATGGGCCGACATAAAGAAAGCTAAAGTGTCAGAAAAGGTATAAGTAAAGGTAAAATGAATTCCTTTGTTTTTCTTGTTTATTGATCTAAAAAATGTATGTCGTTTAGATTGATAACACCAGTGTATTGTTTTTTATATGAAATCGGTACATCGGCTGAGTAACAATGGTGTCAGAAGTGACAGAGGGGAAGAATCGGGAGTCCTCTTTTATAAAAGTAACTCAGTATGTTAGTGGTTTTAAAGGGTGGACTTAGAATATCTAAAAATATACATTATTAACTCTAGGAAAACCACCAAAAAGCTGTTAAAAGGTGAATATAAATTACATGTTCAGACAGAGATGAGGAGATAAAACAAAGTTATACCAAATATTCAATAAAAATCTGAGAAAGCAGAGGGGAAAAGGGAAACTAAACACAAAAGCATGAGAGAAAATCTTCAGGGATCGACAAAGATTTATTAGATGAGTCCTTAAAAGTATAAACTTTAAAAGAAAAAAATGATAAATTAGGCTTTGTCAAAATTAAATCATTCTGTTCTTGAAAGAATTCATCAAGGCAATACTAAACATTACTCTGGATGTGATACAAATGAGTTTTTCATACATTTTTGTTGTAAATGTAATATGATACTACCTAACTGAACAACTCCGTTTCTGATAAAGCTAATCACAAACGGAAGAGATGATCCTGCATTTCTACCCTGAGATCTTTCCTAAAGAGAAAGGAAAACAGTTGTTATAAAATTTGTAATCTATTAATATTCAAAGGAGCTTTAGTTATAATAGGCAAACATTCTGTCTAACACTGATGTCTATCAAAAGGAAATAGATGAATGTGGCATATTTACAGTAAAATTGCTATTTAGCAATGGAAAGGAAGCAACCTCTGATACGTGCAACATGTATGAATCTCACTTTGTGCTGAGTGAAATAAGTTAAATATACAAAACACACACACACACACACACACACACACACACACACACACACACAGTGGGATTCTAATCATATGAAATTCTACAAGAGGCATAATTAACCTATAGAAGCGATGGCAGTTAGATCAGTGGTTGCCTGGGGTGGGAAGTGGAAGAGGAGCAAAGGAACTTTCCATGGTGGTGAAAATATTTTACTTTTGTCAAAAGACATCTGTTTGGTACTTCAAATGTGTGGAATTTACGGTATTTAAATTATACTATAATTTATATACAGCCAGGCGTGGTGACGCACGCTTGTAATCCCAGCATTTGGGAGGCTGAGACCGGAGGATCCGGGTTTGCGGCCAGCCTCAGCTACCTAGTGAGGCACTCCGCAACTTAGTGAGACCCTGTTTCAAAATCAAGAATCAAAAATAGGGCTGGGAGTATAGTTCGGAGGTAGAATGCCCCTGAGTTCAATCCCCAGTACCAAAAAAAAAATTATATACAGTAATATTTGTACAAAATATTCACTGTTTGTATAAAAAGAATCCTTGAAAGCCCACCTTATGCATTTCTTCACTGAAATAGTAACCTAAAGACACCAAAATATTCTTATAAAGAAAGATATGGTTTTACCAGTTGCTGGAAGAGTATTACCAACAAAAGAACTACTCTCTTAGTTTCTTGAGATTCTGTTTGTCTGAGCCTATATCAGTGCAGCCAAGACTTTTGAATCTCACAGATATTAAACTGCAGAAAATGTTTTTCAAATGGCATATGGTTGCCACTTTTGTATTTCACCCATTAATATTTTTAAATTAAAAGCTACTCTCACCATCACCATTTTAGAAATTGGAGGAATTTTAGTACCAAAAAACCCTCAAGATTTAAAAATGTAATAAATTCTGCTTGAAGAAAAGCATACATCATGTTTATTTCTTCCACATTTATAACAGAACCCCACTATTTTGCAGCCTAACATAAAGAAACTACTGCTCCAAGAGGACATTGATATTCCTAAATGCAGGATTTATGTGATATTAGTAACAATTTTTGGTAGGATAAAAATGGAAGTTGCCACCAGATGAGCCATTTGTTTCATAGATCAGGAGATTCGAGCAGAAGCAACAGTTTTACTGTGGAGCAATCGTATTTTATGAAACCTTTGACAACTTCAATAATACCGATTGTTTCTTGGAGGCTTTCTATGTGCAGGATGCTGTGCTGGGAACTGAAAGTATATTGTGAGCAGTTGCATGCCAGGAACCTAGACTGTGTTGGGAACTGTTTAGTGTGAAAGAATAAGAAGTTCTCAACCATCTTGCAAGTTGTTAGAGGTGTGGGAGGAATGCACGGGGTTCATTGGACCTGAGCATTTACCATCCATAGGACTTACAATGTGCCAGATTTGGGGGAGGTTAGGGATTTAAAATATGGAAAATACTTAGATCAGTGCCTGACACATTGTAAGAAGTCAGTAAAAATTACCTATCATCATCATTATTGTCCTATATTTAGTTGATTGATGAACATTTAATGGCCATCCCTACATGCCACAAGTTGTACTAATGGAGATAGAATATTATAACGAGATAGAAAATCAGGGCATCATTGGTTCTGCACTGTCAGATTGGAAGGAATCTCTATCTCCTGTTTTCACAAGAATAGACAAAATCCCAGAGCAAACTGGTTTGTACAAGAGCACACAACTTTTGGGTTACCAGAAAATGTTCGACGGTAAGCCACATTGCTAAATAAGAAAAGGAAACCTATTCTTAGGAAAAGTCCCCATAGGTGACCATTCAACTTCGAGGAGCAAAATGAAGGTTTTATAGTGATGGACTTTTGTCTGCTTCCTCCCCTTTGACTGGATCCAGTTCTCCTTTCTTTCTCCTGTCTTTATTCCACTTTTGTACCCCCCAGCCCATGAGAATGTCACATGAAACTAAATCAAATATGACCAAAAATCTTTACTCTATGCTTAGATATTGAATGCCGAACTTTTTACCCTGTCAGAGAAGTTAAGTCAATTATGCATGATGTGTTTTGAGAAGTCCCTATTTAGGTTTTGGCTCCTGTTTCCATTTGATTCCCTTTTACTGATGGCTGGGCTAATTACTCTGTCAGTTTGTTTTACTTGAGTTGTGTGTATTTGGGGAAAGTACTGGAGTCAGATTCCACCATTGGAGACCCCATTCCCTTGGTTTCACTCCCATTTCCTGTTTGAAAATCAACATACCACCTGCTTCCTTCCTGCTCAGTGAGAGGCCGCATGCTTACAGAGGCCCAGACTGCATGGGCAGAACTTCTGTGACTTCACTTACTAAGGAACAGGTGATGAGACTTTTCCACAATCAGCAGAGTGGAACAATGGCCCTCTTCCTTGGGACGGCATCATTTAGGGGGATGAGCCTGGGGAAATATGTTGTTGATGGAGGAAACTAAAATTGATTGGAGTTGATTGTATTTAGGATCCTGTGAAACTATTTGGATGAAATGCAACTTTCTTTAAGAGGTCTTGACCAGCAGAAGATTAGGGTCCCCGGTTGAGATACTTAATGGGAATATTTTTCAATTCTCATATTAACTTAAGAATAAAATTACTGCTAAGTGTTTAGAATATTTTTGACAAGCTTCATATCTTTGAGAGTTATGAAAGATTCAAGAAATAATAGACTGTAGAGGGCTGTGATAGTGTCTGTTGCACAGACTGTTGACTGTGTATGACCCTGGCAAGTCAGCTTAACTTTTCTGAGCCTTGGGTTTCTTTTTCTCCAAAGTATAATTATGATGTGTACCATTAAATGTTGGCATTAGCTTTTCTTAGTTTATTTGTAGTTGTATGAGCGCCACAAAAAGTTTTGTGCAGTAAAGTTTTTCAGGTAGTAAAGAATCATATAAGTGTGGGTTTGTGTGTGCATATATAAGTATATGCACATATGTATGTATGTGTATGTGTGTGTGTGGTTTTTGTTTACATTGTAAAAGAAAATTATTTCAGCCGGGCGTGGTGGCGCACGCTTGTAATCCCAGCATTCAGGAGGCTGAGACCGGAGGATCCGGGTTCGCGGCCTGCCTCAGCTACCTAGTGAGGCACTCTGCAACTTAGTGAGACTCGGTTTCAAAATAAAGAATAAAAAATAGGGGTGGGGTATAGCTCGGAGGTAGAACGCCCCTGAGTTCAATCCCCAGTACCGAAAAAAAAAAAAAATTATTTCAATAGTCTATTAACATTCTAAATCCCACCAGTCAGCTTCAGTTTCCCCAACCCACCAAAACTTTGCCTTGTAGACTGCATTTTTGAGTAATGATTATTGTAAACATCATCTTATCTCTCGAATGTATATTTAGCATCAGATACTCCCAAGACATTTCCCTAATAAATGAGGGTATAAATAATTCAGGGGATGTGATTCTTGCCCTTCCTTAAATTATCATCATATTGGGAAAAACCAAATACTTTAGAGAAATATTTGTGTTTATATGCCAAACACTGACTGCAGTTAGTATTTTGCACATATTATTAATTTCTGTCTTTAAAAATAACAGTCCAATGTATGTGTGTATCATTATACCCATTTTACACATCAAGAAAATGAGGCCCAGACAATTTAAGGAGCTTTTCTTATGTCATACAACCCTAGAGATATAACAAGGTAGGGAATTTAAAGCCCAGAGATAACAAGGTCAGGGCTGTCTGATCCAAAGTTCTTGTTTGTGTTGGGTAGTGGGGATTGAACCTAGGGGCATTCTACCTCTGAACTACAGCCCCAGCCCTTTTTATGTTTTGTTTTGAAATAGGGTCTTGCTAGGTTTCTGAGAGTCTCAATAAGTTGCTGAGGCTGGTCTTGAACCTTCAGTCCTCCTTGCTTAGCCTCCCAAGTATTGGGATTACAGGCATGCACCACCACACCAGGTCAAATCTCATATTACAATTTCTACACGGTGAATGATAGCATTTTATAAGTTCAAGCGAGAAAATAAATATGGAGCTAAATACCAAAGAAGAAACAAGAAGGAACTCACATCTTTGAGCCTGACTGGGAAGTTTGCTTGTAAGGGAATGAATTTAGCTTGCAAGAAATTTTTGAAGATAAGGCCCCTAAAAGTAATGAGATAGCCCCTCAAATGTCAAATTGCACGTGGGTAATTTGTTTGGCCCTTGGGGGATTTGAAAATACGAGAGCACTTGAGCTTTGTACTCATCTTTCCCTGTGGCCTTAAACCCTCCTGTGCACATGCTTGTGCAACCTGCTTAAGACCCCAAGGCAACTGGCTTTCTGAATCCTAGGTGGGGCACACTGAAGGAGGAAAAAATAGGAGAGGAGATTGGGAGCTACATGACAGGTTTTGAGGGGAAGGAAATTAGATTTTCATCTCTGGGGTGTCCTTCAGTACCCCTTAATGGACTTGATTAATAATGAGTGAAGAAACCAGCTCAAAGCTCTATTGGCAAAAGTCAAATTGCTGATGAGAGACATCACCAATGTATAATATATTGGTCCAAATGGATCGTGAGGCTACTGAATATTTTTTTTACCTGTCTCTACTTTATTTTCCCAGGCTTCAAAGGTGGTTTCCTGCCTGGTCTGCTTTCCCCAAAACCTCTATCTCTCTTCCCATTCATCATTCTAAGAGTAGAGACCTTTGGCAAGGAATTTCTCCAACATCCCTCCCTACAGGCAGCGGGCTTGCCTACAAGTCTTTACCCCTCTTTCCCTGCTTCCTTTATGTGTGTGAAATTCGTGTTCTCCCTCCTGCGGCTGCAACCTGCACTCTCCTCCCTCCTCCCAGGCCAGAATTGTGTTCATCTGTCTTGCCCTGTCTTCTGGGTCTTCAGACTTTCTGCTTTGGTTTTGCATTTCATTTGGGATGCATCCTGTTTATGTTCCTTCCTCTCTCTTCCTCCTGTCGTCCTTCTGAGCTTCCTATTCAAGTTTCTCACCTGAACAGCATGGTCTCTACTTCCTATGATCCTACCTCATGACTCAAGGAAAGCATCTGTTCTTCATTCTTTTTAGACCAGGCTCTACAGGGTCACTTTTTGCTTACAAAGACTTAATGCTTACTGAATAAAGTCCCGGTTTTTAAGCTTAACACAGGAGGCCCTTCCTTGTCTTCATTTTTTCATTGGTGCTTTGTAATTATACTTCACAATAAGGTTCAAAGTGATAGAAACATACATGCACACAGTACCTCTGGTTCCCACCCTGCACCTTCCCCTGCCCCAAATATGATATAGAAATTGGTATCGATAATTTCATATATGAACGTAGCATTATTTGAACTGTTTCCTTCATTAAGTCTCTCCTTTTACCTCACCACCTCCCTCCCCAAATCTCCGATTAATATCTCCTTTCTTTTATCTGAAGTCCCTTTTGTTTCTCAGTTTTTCTCCAGCTTCCACATAGGAGTGAAAACCTTTGGCCCCTCACTCTCTGAAACTGGCTAATCATGCTTAGCATAATATTTTCTAGTTTCATCCATTTTCCTGCAAATGACACAATTTTATTATTTGCGGTTGAGTAACATTCCCTTGTGTGTCTATACCATAGTTTCGTAATCCATTCATCTGTTGACAGACACCTAGGCTGTCAACAGACACCTAGGCTGGTTCCATAGGTTGGCCATTGTAAATTGTGCTGGTACAAACATGGATATGCATGTCTCATTTTAATATTCTAACTTTGATTCCTGTGGAAAGACCCCCAAGAGTGATGTAGCTGGGTCATATTGTGGTTCCATCCCCAGTCTTTTTTTTTTAATTTATTTATTTTTTTTTTCAGCACGGATTTTTTATACATTTCTTGAGTACAACAGGGTTACATAGACATTTATGACATATCCATCATTGTCAGATCACAAATAGCACCACTTCTTCGTTTTACACGTATAGCCCACATTCTTAACATAGCCTGGTAAGGCAAACTTTCTAGAGTCATAAAACCATACTCCTTTAGGGTCATATATTTACTTTCTAAGAAGTAGGAGAGTCTTTCATCTACGCATCCTAAGGGCATCTTCTGCTATGGCTACATAGCAGAAGAGTCAGTATAATTGCTCATATATGCAGATCCATCCCCAGTCTTTTGAGGAACTTACAAACTGATCTCCATAGTAGCTATACTAATTTTCAATCCCACCACCAGGGTATAAGAGTTCTTCTGTCTAGTACCTATTTCCCTACACCTTTGCCAACATTTATTACTGTTTGTATTTTTTTTTTTTTTTTTGTGGTACTGGGGATTGAACTCAGTGGCATTCTACCTCCAAGCTATACCCCCAACCCTATTTTTTATTCTTTATTTTGAAACCGAGTCTCACTAAGTTGCGGAGTGCCTCACTAGGTAGCTGATGCTGGCTGTGAACCCAGATCCTCCGGTCTCAGCCTCCCAAATGCTGGGATTACAAGCGTACGCCACCACGCCCGGCTACTGTTTGTATTCTTGATGATCACCATTCTAACTAGAGTTAAATAGAATCTCAGTGTCACCTTGATCTACATTTCTCTGATTGCTAATGATGTGGAACATTTTTAACCATCCTGCTATCCATTCTCTCCTCAAACTCCAGCAGGCTGCACTCTTTCTTGACTCTACCCTCCCAGTGAACTGAACCACATTATTCCTTCCTACCCTCCCTGGACCTCTCCAAGCAGAATTAACATTTCCATTCTGTGTTTTCTTTACATTTCATACAATGAATGACAGCTGTTATTATTTGTTTTATAGCACTTATCACACGATATTAAAGTTATTTGGTTTCATGTTTATCTCCCTTCTACCAGCCCAGAAACTCCTCCAGGGTAGAAATACTGTCTGATTTGTCTTACTATCTCTAGCTTTGTTAACCCAGTGTGTGGCATAAAATTGGTACTTACTAAATGTTGTTTAGATTAAATTGGGTTTGTTCTTCCTTTGATAGTCTTAGCACTGAGCTTAAAGCCTTTCTTCATTTCTGTTGATAAGAACACTTTGATTAGTCCTTCAGTTTCCTGGTTTGCCTCCTTTCCTTGAAGCTCATCCTATACTTTCCCTGTCTTCAGCTTTTTATAATTACATTCTATTGATGTTCAAGTCTGTCTCCCTGTCTCATTCTTGGAGAAGTCCCATTTTACTTTTTTAAAGAACTCCTATTTTGGATCTGCACTGAGCCCTCAATGCCATTTTAAGTGTACTTGAAGAAGTGTGTGTGACAGACTCCAAATTCTGCAACATCGTGAGTTCCATGTTCCCTTCAGGCAGGGCTTCCCCAGATGTTTTGGCAGACTGTGTCTGGAATTCTGCGCAGACCAGGAGTGATTGTCACAGTGTCGTGGACGATTCCTGGGTCTGCTAAAATTCAAGAGCCAGGTGCTGTTTTGCAGGGTGGAAATGAGTCTCCTTCACCTGAAAACTTCTGTTTAGGGTAGCGGCACAGAATCTGTCACACTACAGGGACATTAAATATTAATTTACCTGTGTTTCACACGTGACGAAGCACAATATAAGTATAGCATATTGTTTTCACCATCCAAATGTCCACATTTGGATACAGCAATAGTAGATTTGGTTTTCAGTTCTTTGTGGCAATTTAGTTAACCCGATCTGCCAGATGGCATTCATAGATACTATCTCAAAGATTACAGTGTAAACAGGAGAAATGAGTGGCTAGTGTATGGTTGCATTGAACCATATAATGTTGTCATTTGCTGGGTTTGGTGGCACACACCTGTAATCCCAGAACTTGAGAAGTTGAGACAGGAGAATCACAGGCTCGAGGCAATTTAGCAAGACTTTCAGAAACTTAGTGAGACACTCTGCAATTTAGTAAGACCCTCTTTCCAAGTAGGGCTGGAGATGTAGCTCAGTGGTAGAATGCCCCTGGGTTCAATCTCCAGTGCCAAAAACTTAATAAGTGAAGTTGCCACTATTAAATAATTTTGTTCAACAAAAATGGTAGTTTCATTAGGTCTATAATAGTGGAATGATGCATCTTATTTAAAGGAAGTAGATAATAAGCAGAAGCATAGTACTTGTTGGCCATGCACAATGTTTAACACTTTTTACACATTAACTATTTTAATCTTTCTAACAATTCTAAGATGTGTTATCTGTCTCTTTGCATATGGGAGACCAAGACATGGAGGTTCTGACTTCCTCAAGCTTACACAACTAGATAGAGGCTGGCAAATTTTTGTGTAATGTATCATATAGGGACATTTGGCTATACAGACTATATGGGCTTTGTCACAACTACTGAACTCTGCCTGTGTAGTATATGTTCTAATAAAACTTTATTCACAAAAACAAGGCAGCAGACTGGAAGTGGCCCATGGGCTATAGTTTGCCAATCCCTTTTCTGACCACTTTCTTCCTCTGCCCAATTCTATTTTCTCAGTGATATTTATAAATGAAATTTAGAAGTCATAGTTTTTTTAAACCTATGTTATTTTTTCTTTTTTGTGCATTTGATGTGCGTCAATTAGAAACTATACATACACACAAAAAAATATGAAAAGTTCCCTTTCTGATTCCATAATAATCACTCATATATCTTGGTTTTGTTTTTTTGTTTTTGTTTTTTGTTTGTTTGTTTGTTTTTGGTACTGTAGATTGAACCAAGGGACATTCCACCTCTTCCAAGCTATACCCCCAGGCCTTTTTTATTTTTTGTTTTTATTCCATAAACAGGGTCTTGCTAAGTTGCTGAGGCTTACCACAAACCTACGATCCTCCTGCTTCAGCCTCCTGAGTACTAGGATTACAGGTGTACACCATCACACCTGGCCACTTGTACAATAGTTTGATGTGCATCTTTTAAGATTATTTTCTCTGTGGACATATTTATTACTAAAAAAAAAAGGGGGGGGCATCATCATACCTTAGATAGTGGAATAGCCTTCTGTTTTCCACTTAAAATATCTTATAAAAGAGTTCCTATGTCAGTGGTTGAATGCAAAATATTGTACTCAACTCTTTGTAGTTGTTCTCTGGGTATGATATAAATTTCCACTTTCCAGATGAGTCGGATATCGGGTCCCACTTGCTTTTCCATTCAAAACCTCACCCCCACGCCCCCACCTCCTTTCTCTGGCTATATTGGCCTCCTAGACTCTTAGTTGCATTCTGAATTCTTGTATATCATACTCAAACACACACAAATGTGCATGCACTCATAACCACACTCAGACAGATAGCATCAGAAAATGCAAAACCCAGCACCCAGGCCCCTTGATCTCCAGGTCAGTAGTGCTCAGTCTGGGGAGTGGGTTTTCTGTCTCTAGAATTTGTGGCCCTGATGTGGAACCGATTCCTTCTTTCACCTTTGCCCCAATGTATCCAGCTGCAGTAGCAAAACCAGCCCTGTGGGTAAGTGAGCACCCAAATAAATCCTATATCTCCACATCCCTGTCACTGTCCTCTGTGGAAGCCACCTTCCAGTATAATTTCTTTGAATATTTTCTGTCTGTCTACCTCCCTGTTTCCCAGGGCTCCTACAAAAGAGAAGCTTGTGAAGCTTTCCTTAAATTCATTGAATTTTCAGTGTCTTTCCCCAGTGGTTGATACGCAGCAGGTAACAGAAGCCACGAGACATTAGAATTCCTGCCAGGAGAGAACATACTGTGAGCAGTTTCCAAAGGTCACATGTTGCACAGTGTCCTTCTTCATAAATCTTTCAGTGAATGATGAGGCATATCCAGAGGGGGACAGTGGGGTCTGCTGTAGCCATTCCAGGAGGATCTTAACCCAAAGTCTTCCATTTTGTAAGAAAGCCACAGCGACGATGAGTTGAGCACATAGAAAAAGGAGTGCAAGATAAACTTACCTTTGCAAGATATGTCCCCACTAATTCTAAGTCAAAGACCAGCCTCTCTCCCAGCAAATGTGGACAGCTACGTGCACATGACCAGCGCTGCTCTGGAGTATTCAAGGGAGGCCACTTAGTTTCTCCAGTTTCCTGGTCATGTTCAGTTAACTATTCCAAGGACGTCCCCAGAATCTTCTAGGTTTTGTTACTCAGAGGAAATTTCTCACTGAGATTTGTACCACGTTTGAAATTTATAACGTAGTATTTCACACAAATTATCTAACCTCAGGGTCCTGTTGATAGAATGTTAGTGTGAAGCTCCTTGCTGATGAAGACTATAAGAGATATCTTACAAAAAGGAAAAAAAACAAAAAAAATTTTTTTACCCAAACCACATGACCAGTAGATGGCAGTACACAGCTCCTCTGACAACGGGCTGGATTTTTTTTTTGCTCCAAGACAAGGAAAATTCTACCTTGGGTACTCTCATCATTTTGCCTTTGTTAATTAGGGACTCAGCACAGTCATATTTACTCAGTATAGAACATTCCATGCTGTTAACAGGCAGGGTGGAGGAGAAGACTTTTGACACCAAGATGGTCTTAGGAGATTCAGAACACAAGGATGATATATATGTACCAGGCATCGAAGTTCAAGACTATTTAATTCTAAAGCCATTACTCAACAAGATAAATTGTTACCTTTAATTAGAAATAGAGGGGAAAGGAAAATTATACCCAAACTCTTTTTTTTTTTTTTTTAGAAATAATTAACAAAATATCAGAGACAGAAGGACTAGAAATCATGGAAAAGCATATACTTTACTGAGGCTTCTCTTTGATCATGTATTGGATGCTATACTGGCAGAAGCATTTCCTGGTTTGAAAATTATCCTTGTTATTTTTTTCTGCTTTTTATTTAAGAAACTAGTTACTTTCTTTTTGAAAGTTTTTACCGTCTGCATTTCTCCCTATCACTGTTGGCTATACACATTTGAGCTGCATTTTTTAAATACATGTAAAGAGAAAGGCTAGGAAGTAAGTTGAATCTACAAACCAGTATATTCTGCTTCTTGTAAGAAGTATCAATTAAAACGAATGTTGTATAAACCATTTAGGGTGGAGCTATGGCAAGTTCAGAAGATAATCGCAGTCTAATGCCTATTTTAAAATGCCATAGCTTACAAGGTTAAGTGTTACAAATATACCTTATTTATTTGGGACTCACCACAAGCAGAATTCACAAGTTGGCCTCCTGCTTAGAAGCAATACATAGTACGCACTGAAGAAATAGGGGTTGAATTAATGGTGAGCAGAAGAAACAGAGGAAAAGAAATAATGAACCAACTGGGAACATGGGCTCTGCACTGAGCAGGAATATGGGAGCAGGTTGTACTTTAGAAATGGGACTCAAATTCCTCATCTGCAAAACAATGGAATTTAAATAGAAAAACCTTTCAAATATGTTTTAACGGTAAGATTCTAAATTGGGCATTTAGCAGTTGAATATTAAATAAATCATTGTTAATAATAGGTTATTATGCAAGATGGCACTGTGAATTGCACTCCTCACTAATTTATCTAATTTTGTTTCAGTACCCATTTATATCTTACAGTGTTGGAAAATAATAACATTTCTTCCCATTGCAAATACTCTGTGCTTTGGACCTTTAATTTCTAGGGGATCTTCTGTTCTTATCCGGGCCATTTGTTTTCTTCCCGAATATCTTATACTTGTCTCTATTGAAGTTTAATTATTTACTGATTAACTAAATAATTTGTAATTTATTATAAATTGCTAATTTACAAATCATCCATTACCTACTAATTGTTCAATTATCTTTAAATTAGTGCTCATTAATTTACTCAATAAACATTTGCTGAGCTATTACTAGAGGGTGGCTGTAGTAGAATGGAGACACAAAGAAGCCTGAGTAGAGATGGGGCTCATTCTTTAAGAAAGGAACTTTGGTAAGCCAGGTGTGGTGGCGCACACTTGTAATCCCAGTACTTGGGAGGCTGAAACAGGAGGATCAAAAGGTTCACAGCCAGCCTCAGCTCCTTAGTGAGGCTCTCTGCAACTTAGTGAGACCCTGCTTCAAAATAAAGAAATAAATAGGGTTGAGGGTGTAGCTTAGAAGTAGAATACCCCTGAATTCAATCCCTAGTATCACAACAACAAAAAGAAGAAAAAAAAAGAGAGAGAAAGGAACTCTGGTCTGGGAAGCCGGATAGTCTTTCCTGCAAACCCATATGTTCACAGTGTCCCCTCACTAACCCCATTCCACTAACTCCCTTTAAACCCCTCCCCTCAAAAAAAGTAGCAGCTTTTTTCTCCAAAATTGGTCAAATTTTTTAAAAAAAGAAAACTTTTGCAAATTTGAAAACATTTTGAAAAATCAAAATGTCAAAAGTTAGCATAATTATCAAAATCAGACTTCCATATTATGTAATCACAAATAACACATGTATTTCTCTGCCACTACATAGAGGTGTTAAGTATTTGAGGGATGAATGAGTACCGATGGATGGGGACCCTGGGGGAAACACAATTGGGGGGATGGGTGAGGGCCCTGGGGGAAACACGGTTGGGGGAGATGACTAGGGGGTGCATGGGACTTAGGGGTTATCCTGCGATCCCACTGTGCTGGTTCTCGTGGGCAGTGCAAGTCAAGCTAATAAGCCCAAATGAGTGAGACTCTACGCCATTAGCTGGTTTAATTTCACCTAGGACACTCCCTTCGATCTGAAACTTTGGCAGCTGTTAACACTCAGCTCAACAAGCTCAGTGCTATTTTAGATGAAACCAAGTCTTTGTTATTTGATTCTGCCCAAGTTTAAAGATTTCCTTGATTCCAGCTGACTCCCAGGGGTGTGCTAGAGGGAGACTGAGTGAAAGGGTAGTGTCATTGATTATCCTTTGCCAGAATTAGTGTAGTTTGCCCTGAAATAAAATAATGTTAATGCCTTCTGGCCAAAATTCTTTCCCTGGTCTGATTAACTTATTATAATTATGGTTGATAATAACTACTAATATGGTTAATGATGTAATTATGAAGCTAATGGCTTCAGATGACATTTTCTCCCTATTTTCCTTACATCCTGCATCTAAGGCCTTCATACGGAGACTTGCCTGGATGGTCCATTTTGCAGGCTACCTTCTTGATTCCACTTCATTACCAACTATTGAACTGTTTTTAGAACCACGCTCTCCTAACCTGAAAGAAAGAAACCCTATGACCGCTGATGTCTTTTCTTCATTGTTCTGTGGGGGGAAACCTGCAAAGAAAAGGGGGAAGGCCACACTAGATGCAGGAGAACACTGAGACCTCTGTAGTGGGAGATGCATCTGAGTCATGAGGCCCCGGGCTCTGTCAGTCAGATGAAGCCCTCTCTTCACTCTAGCCCACAACAGGCAGATCCCAGCGTGCGCACCGCCGCCACTTCTGCGTGTGGAATGTGCCCCGAGGGTGGCTTACTTGACGTGGGTAGGCAGATTGGACAGCTCATCCTTAAAACATACTTGGAAAAGGAGCCTGTTTATCCTAGAGGAGAGTGGGTTACTGAAGGCTGTAGGCTAGAAAAAAAAATCTAATTCTTTCAAAACCTCATTAAGAGTCAGCTCTGTGCTATGCTCATCTTGAACAAAAAGCAGAACCTCCAAATTCTCATTTAGTCAAATAAAATTTTTTCCAATGAAGTACAACCTTTTGTCAAGAAGTATGTTTTCCCTTGTTTCATTTTTAGAATAAGCAAACAACTAATTATTCGTAGCAGTATACACACACACACACACACACACACACACACACCTTAAAACAAAGTTATCATTATCTCTCCGTTTATTTATTTGCTTATTTATTTATTACAGTATTAGGGATGGATCCCAGGGGCATCCTACTCCTCAGCTACCTCACCAACCCTTTGCTATTTCTTTTGAGACAAGGACTCACTGGGCTGCCCAGGCTGGCTCTTGGTTTTTGTTTTTGTTTTTTTTGCGGTACTGGGGATTGAACTCAGGGGTATTCTACCTCCAAGCTACACCCTCAGCCCTATTTTTTATTCTTTATTTTGAAACAGGGTCTCACTAAGTTGCGGAGTGCCTCCCTAGGTAGCTGAGGCTGGCTGCGAACCCGGATACTCCGGTCTCAGCCTCCCGAATGCTGGGATTACAAGTGTGCGCCACCACGCCCGGCTGCAGGCTGGCTCTGTATTGCTGTCACAGTAGGTTTTCCTGGAGATGACTCCTAGAAGGAGGCAGGGCAAGCGTGGTCATGTGGTTCATCACATATGACTTAGTTCATGTTAGGGTACCAGCTAAATCATAAAAGATCTTGGGTGGAGGCAAAAACAATCCAAAGACAGTCTGTCTTTGGCAGAAATGTTTGTGAAGTACCTAGTGAGGCACTCCGCAACTTAGTGAGACTCGGTTTCAAAATAAAGAATAAAAAATAGGGCTGGGGGTATAGCTCGGAGGTAGAATGCCTCTGAGTTCAATCCCCAGTACCGCAAAAAAAAAAAAAAAAAAAAAAAAAAAAAAAAAAAAAAAAAAAAAAAAAAAAAAAAAAAAAAAAAAAAAAAAAAAAAAGAAATGTTTGTGAAGGATTTTTATTTATTTTTTAAAGTACCCTTTTTCTAAAGGGCAGGAGCTAGTGATAGAACTTTGCAGTTGCTGCATGCTCCTCAAGGGGGAGCTCTCACACCAGCTAATGGTAGGAGCCTCGCCTTTGAGGTTAGTCAGCTTTCCGTTACTGTAATGTAATACCTGAGATAATTAACTCATACACAGAACAGGTTTGTTTGGGGTCACAGTCTGGAGTTTTCAGTCTGACAGTGGACAGCCCTGTTTGCTTTGGGTCTCTGGTGGGCATGCCAGATAGCGATGGCGGGGATCAGGTGACAGAGCAAACTACTCGCCTCATAGCCAGGAAGCAAAAACAAAGGAAGGGCTGTGGTCCCACAGTCTACTCCAGGACTGCCAGTCATCTGCAATGACCTATGGACCTCCCACCTCTCAAAGGTTCCACCACCTCCTAATAGCACCACTCTGGGAACCAAGCCTTTGCCACAGGGACCTTTGCAGGACACTCATCCAAACTATAGCAAGGTACAAGTTGGGCTCTCCTTATTCATCTGTTCAGGCCTGGGATAATTCTCCCTTTGATAGGCAAATTTACCTGTTTTAATTGATGTGAAATAAGGTGATCAGCAGCCACAGTCTTTAGGAAAAAAAAAAATGATCAAGTGAGACTTAGAACTAAATGAATCAGTGCATGCAGTTGGCTCCACTGTATGCAAAGGAAGTGGTCTGTCTTGTCAGTGTCCCCACTAGCTCAAGAGAGCTCTTAGGCATGTACTGTTAATTAGAAAAATCATTATAGATAGAGCTGTTCAAACCTACCATCTCACATCTCATACTTCCACATTAGCAATGCCAGACTTGCAGCAAATATAAAAGAGGTTACTCTGGTCTTTAAAGGGCCTCAGGACGTACTCCTCACCCCACCTCCAAACCCCACCCTGACAATCGAAATCTGTTTCAGTAGAAGAATACATAAGTTAGTCTCAGTTTTAATTTCTGGATGGAAGGATTGTTCCTAGTCCTAACCATACACTCCTTTTTCGAAAGTAAAAAGAAAATAAACTAAAGCCAGGAGTGGTGGCACACACACCTGTAATCCCAGTACTTGGGAGGCTGAGAAAGGAGGTTTGGAGGTTGGAGGACAACCACAGCAACTGAAGACTCTCAGCCATCCAGCAAGATCGTTTTTCAAAGTAAAAAAATAAAGGGCTAGGGATGTAGCTTAGTGGTAGAATGGCCCTGGGTTCAATCCCCCTCCCCGCCACACACATACACACAAAGGTAAACTAATAAATATGCCTAAGTCTTCTTGCAGGTGAAGTAGAAGTCAATTGGGTATGAATATGATGAAGATTTTCTTTCTCTCAACAGATGCTAAAAGGCTATTTTGTATTTCTCCTTTTAAAAAATAGATACGGTACATCATCACTAAAATGTAGTTTTTGGCAGGTGACTGTTTGCTCTAATCCTATCTCCCCATCATCATCAGATGTAATTTCCTTGGGGGAAAGTTTTGAGACAAAAAAAAAAATTCAGAGTAGCATTTCTCTTTATGATTCTTAGGAATATAATGCCCTTTCATGAGAAATACAGTATTTAAAAGAAAAATGATTCTTCTGTTTCAACTCTCTAAATACAGTGGGAGGATTTCTCGGGAATATAAATGTTTGCAAACTCTTTATATAAGCACACTTTAACCAAGCACCTGGTAAGCGTTGCACAGTTTATTAATGACTTGCAAAACTTCCAAGTTGGGAAACAAGGCTATGCCGTTAGGATCAGTCATTTGGCAGAGAGTCAAGCCTAACAGCAATTGTTTAATACCTTTTTACCCATAAAGACTCTGATTCACTGAAAACATTTGAGATTTCGGCAGATTTCCCTCCCACCCCATGACCCTGCACCAAATTGCTCAATTATCTTCCGTAAAGAGTTTATTATCCTTCCAAATTTGAAGTAATAGAAAACAACGCTAAGCAATGTTATCAAACATGTATTCTGTTGTCTCTACCTGTCTAAGACCCTTTCAAAAGCTACGGTGCATTCTTCGACTTCTTCCTGAATATTTGCCGAATGCCTGTTATGTGCCTGAAACTGGACTACGTGCTGTCAGGCCTGGGGTGAGAGGTGAGATGTACCGTGACACCAGATACCTGCCCTCAGAGATCTTAAGACATGAGTAGGGAGACTTGAAGCACAAAAGTAAGTTAAGTAGCATCTCAAAGCAAGCTATAAGTAATCGTCAAGAAAATGATACAGAAAATGAATTCCACAGGAATCCAGATGTGAGGCCATTATGAGATGGAGTAATCTAGCTTGATTCTGAGGTTGCAGAATTTGAGCTGAGCTGTTAAGAATGTGTAGGATTTTGAGAGCTGTAAAGAAGATAAAGGCATTTAGAAGGAATGGACATCATAAGATCAAATAGCAAATAGGATATCCCATATGTATTTTGGACAGTGCTGAAAAGTATGATTAAAAAATCATGTTTTATCAAGGAAGTGCCTTAAAAATCCTCATTGTGTTCATTATCTACTGCTACTAAGAGGGCACATAACAACCCATGCACACTCTCTCAAGTGAATGGCTTGAAACCATCAACGTTTAGTTAAGTCACAGGTGCCCATTCTGGTGATGACGGATGCATTTGCTGAGTGGCTCTTCTGGACTTACCCAGGTCCATTTACTTCTCTGTGAAGCAGCTAGCTGTCCATTTATGGAGGATAGTCTGGACTGTACGGCAAGAACAAGTGGGGGACTCTGCTTTGCTACCCTGATTCTTGCTCTCCAACATGCTGACCCAGATACATCTTCTCATAACTATGGTAGAGGTGTAAGAGAAGAGAAACTCAATCTTGCAAGTGATTTTCAGGCTTCTGCTGACATTCCATCAACCAAAGCACGTCATAGGGCTGGGTCCAAAGCACCACTCCACCATAGAGGATATCCTGTATGTACACAGTGAATCGTTCCAGTCACCTATTGCTGCATAACAAAATACTCCAAAACTTAGTAAATTGAAACAACAACAACACACACACACACACACACACACACACACACACACACCACAGATTCTGTAGGTCAAGAATTCAGGGAGGGCTCAGCTGAGCAATCCTTCTGATTCTCATAACATTAGTGGTATTCAACAGGTAGATGGTTAAATTTGGTGAAATAACAGAACTTCACTCACCTGTCTAAATTCTTGGCTAGAACTTTGGGCCCAGATAAATTGACAAGAAGAGTGGCTGTATTTCCTGCAGCATGATGAGATCTTAGGGTAATCAAAATCTTCAGGTGGCAGAGACTTTCACCAGAAGGGGGAAACAAAATCCCAAAAGAATGAGATAAAAACTGCATGGTCTTTTCAGACCTCATATTAAAATTCATGCAGTAACTTTTGTTGTGCTCTGTTGGCTGTTGCAGATACATCCTTGCAGATTCCAAGAGAGGGGACACAAACACTTCCTCTCTATGGCAAGAACATATAAAAGCTTTCCAGACATGCTTTGAAATCACCATGGTCATTGCTCAAGCAACAGATTATTTACATTTTATATGTGAATCATACTCATTTTCTCCTGAGGCCCACCAATCTGAAAATCCATCCATTACAATGTCAGGCTCAGATATAAGGTCCTGGGTCTTGTTATCTGGCTCAGATTCCCAAGGAATCTACTAAAAAGGTGTCATTCCATGCATATGATTCCTTTTTATATCAGTATTAGTGAACTAAAGAGATTAATTATCTCCCCTCCAACATAAATAACAGATTAGGAATAGGTTATCCAAAGTAGACAGGAATCCATGTCAATTCTGAGTTCCAATCAGGCCCTTCTATCAGCTTCAGTCAAGGCCTGCGACTGCTCCCTAGGAATAGTTCTCTATGTTTCTTGGTTTTACTCTTTAGGTGAAAGTCAGTAAAATTTTTTTCTATAAAGTGTTCTATAATATTTAGGTGTTGTCATATACAATGTTTATTGAACTTTATTTTTTTAGATCAGCCCTTTAAAAAAAAACATTCTTAGCCTACTGGACACAAAAAGCCAGTCCACTGCCTAAATTTTATCTACAGGCTACAATTTACCAACTCTGGTTATAGACTACGGTTCTACCACCTGAATTATTTTTCCTTTTCCACGAGAAATAGCCCATGTTTATAGCTCAACAATGTATATTAGAAATATTTAGCATATTTCTAGTCCATCAAATTTTGTGAATGCATAGGCTTATTTTATATCTGCCTCTTTTCAATATATTCTGTCAGTATAATTCTCTTAAAAATTTTGTGGGTTTCCTATAAATCTTATTTAAATGCACTCTATTAGACAAAGTTGCATGCATAAAAATCTCTGGAATATGTGTTTCTCTATTGCAGGTTCCTTGTCAGACTGCTATGATCTTAAGATCTTTTAAAGCCCTGTTCTTTTTTTAACAGACAGAATCTGTAAGGCATAGTCTTAAGATCCTGTCATGTGGTGGGTTTTGTTTATTTGTCTACTAAAGAGATATTTGAGACACCACCTTAAATCCTCTGAAATATTATTTACTCTGAGATTATATCTTCCTCCTAACATCCTGGATTTGATATTTGTACCCTGATGCCCTTTCTTAGTTTGATAATGTCCTATTGGGAGACAGCGAAATAGAGAAATAATTTTGCTTCTGTACTAAGAAAGCATTTGTGCTTTTATTTTTCTCCAAATTCTGTTTTAAAACTACAAATTCCCTTTTTTAACTCAACTATCTTGTCCTGTTATGCATGAAACAGTTCAAAGGAACTTTTGATATTCTTCTGGAAATCTAGTTATCCATATAATTTAGTTCATTAGTACATTTTATGTGTTTTCCATTTGTGGAAATGTTTCTAAAATTTCCACAGTAAAAAATGTGACTCTTCTGTCTTCCATCTTCCAGTAATATTTTCCAATAACATTTTCCTCACTTTTTTCACTGAAAGATTCCCCAGGTCTTTCCTTCCTTTGCCCAAACTCAGCCTCAGAGTCAGTTCCACCTGTTTAGTTTTTTTTGTTATACTTGCACCTCATTTCTGAGATGAATTGAAGTCATCTATTGCTGCAGAACAAAGAACCTCAACATCTTGTATCCTATCTCAGAGATTTTATGGGTAAGGATTTCAGCAAAGCTCTGCTATGTTATTCTTCTGCACCTTGCGATATCATCTATCACCTGCTGGTATCCACCTGGCAAATCCACTCGCACAGAAGGCCCAACATGGCCTGACTTACGTGTATGGTTCAACTGGAAACATTCACCTGCACACGCCCACCCCCACCCCGCCCCTATGGCTGCCTTATGCTACTTGAATTTCTTACATAGCAGGTAGCTTCTTCCATAGCATAGCAAACATCCCCAAAGTACCAGGAAAATAATGGATGACCTTAATTGACAACAAAGTCTACGTCATCAAAATAAACACAAACTTTTCCAGCTCCAAACTCATCGAGAACTCTACTGCTCAATGAAGAGAGTGTCAAAGTATTCAAGTCCATATTTTAAAACCAGACTATGGACCATTAATGCAGTTGGTATTCCATCTGGGAAATTTTTCATAGCCCTTGTAGAAATATTTGGACTTAAGCTTAGACTGCCCCTACTCCTTTGTATTAAGTCAGATATGGTACAACTCTGTTTTGACCTTCATTTCCCTAAGTCTCTTTCATATATTTTCAATTTCTTTTCTATTTCACACCCTAGTGAATAAATACTTTTGAACATGTATCCCCAATATGAGTATAAATAAACAACCTAAGGACTATGCTCATTATAAAACATACTTCTAAGGAGAAAATAAAAGTGGATCCAAAAATGACAAACATTTTGAGTATGCTAATTATTATGGCTTCATATTATCACTAGCTAATGCTTCAAGGGAAAAAGATATACTTTAAGATAAATTCATAGTTGACAAGAGTGAATATAAATATATATATGTAAATTAGCCTTTCTTGATACGTTTGAACTCAGGGGCCAGCTTCTTGTCAGGATGGTATATTATCATTGCTTGTACCTCATAATGCAGCTTATTTAATGTTTTTCTTTTAAGCAAAAAGTGCCAGCTTCACCACTTTATTAGTTTGCAAGGACTGTGTTAACTTTCTTATCTATGTTATGTGAGGTAGTTTAGTTAAAGCGCAATAGGATAAGCTAGAACTCCATTTAACTAGCACAGGTAAATGGCATATCCCGGCATACTGATCAGGAACCTGTTAGTGTAGACACCACTGCTATCTCATCAAGCCTGTGGAATTCACACCTTTCTCCTGGGATATTTCAGCAACATCGACTTTCTAATTGATCTTTCTGTTTTCCAATGGGATAGAAAAATATGAACAGATTCTAAGATCTCTTGCCACATTCTAATAAATCGTCTGCACATTTCCCTGGAGCGAAAACATACAAATAATGACATAGGGGACATGCAATAAATATTTGTCAAGTTAACTTAAAAAATGACACAAAGTAGGCACTCAGCATTTCTTGAATGAACAGTGAAATTGCTCTGTCTGCAAGGGAAAGAAAAATGCAGAAACCTCCGCCATTCTCCACTCTCCTCGAAGATCTTGTCAAAACATTGTGGGGGATTAGGACTTATTTTCCTATGAAATGCATTCCCACCGGAGGCTGACTTGAAGAATGAACTTTCTGGATTAGTAAAAATTAACATTTATTTCCTCTCCTCCACGCCCTTCCTCTTTGTGTCTTCATCTTCATGTCTCGGGTTTTACATTTTATAAAAGCCTCATAAATTATTTAATTTTCTTCAACAATTAGCTGTTGAGTTAGCAGTGCTAATATCATTTTTGTTCTTTTTAATGGGAGAACTAAGGCAAAGCCAGTTAAAATATCTTGCTGAAGGCCACATAGAGAACCAGTAATCATACTGGGATTAAATTTTTAAAAATCAGACCCAGCAACTTTACCCATATTCCTTTGAGCCATGATGGCTTCTGATCTTTACTTGAAATAAAAGAATCCTTGATGAAGAAATGAATGAACTTTCTTTTAAATAAGCAAATAATGGAGCTTTTAAAACTGACAGCAGTTAGCATAGCAAATTTTATAAGGATGGAGATATATATATACACATACATATATACATATATATGTATATAATTTTTTTTTCTTTTGGTACTGGGGATTGAACAGAGGGGCAGTCCATCTTTGAGCTACACTCCCAGCCCTATTTCATTTTTTTAAATTTTAAAACAGAGTCTCACCAAGTTGCTGAGGATCTTGCTAAGTTGCTGAGGCTGCCTTCACACCTGCAATCCCCCTGTCTCGGCCTCACAAGTACTGGGATTACAGGTGTGCTCCACCAGGCCCAGCTATAAGGTGATATTTTATGGAATAAAGTTGCTACAGGGCAGCTGATTAAGTTGAAAGAACCAAGATGGAAGACTACCTTGGTTCTTTCAGAATCCCTTTAAGGAAAGTGAACACTTGACCACTTGGTCCACCTCTGTCCCAAAGCAAAGACTGTTGATTGGTATGAGAGAGTAACCTTGAAGTTCTCTTTCACCAATGCTTCTGCCAGCAGATCATGTCGATCTGCCAGTAACTCTGGCAGGGTTTGGATGGGAGGAGGATGATCCTGGAGAATTTGAATCAGCAGCGGTGCAGAGTTGAGGAGAGACTCACAGACCCACTGGCAGGTGTGAGGGGCCAAGAGAAGATGGGGACCATGACTTAGCCTGTGTGTCACAATCATCCACGTACTGGTACAGCTTATCTCCAGTGATGGGCAAGTCCAGACGACATATTGTTGGTGTAATCTTTGGAGTTCAGCAGGTCTTTCGCAGCCTAACTACAAGGGATGCTGAATTGAAGATGCTGCCAAGGCATACAATGGAGGATAGGATTGGAGTAAGAAAACAGAGGGAATTAATGGACTTTGGGAGGAGGGAAAGAGGTATGTGGAACTTGAGTGAGGACAGGGTTAGCTGGAGTGAGTATAGCTAGGCACAGAAGAGATGGTGGTGGACTTCCAGCCTAAAGAGATCAAATAATTCACAGTGTTAAAGTCCAGAATATGGCAGTGAGGATGGATGGTTGAAGAAGGGTAATAGTAAGATGACAAATGAGTTTAGGTGATAGAGTAGAATTTAAAATAAAAATTTTCCTCAGGGGATGAGGGTGTATGACACAGAAGGTAGATAATAAAAAGGAGCAAATATGAATCTGGAAGATGGCATAAACACTCCAGGAAAGGGGTGTCTTGTATGTGATAGAACAGTGATCTGCACACAGCATGGGAAACGGCCACCAAAGCCCTCCTGGACCCATTTCACTGTCCTTCGTTTGGCAAAGAGACGACTCCTAGTTGGTTAACAGCAACAATAGTAGTAGTAGTAGTAGTAGTAGTAGTAGTAGTAGTAGTAGTAATAGGGAGACAGTCATCCATAAGTTATCCTTCTTGGCTTAATGAATGCAAAAAATTTTAAAAATAAATATAAAACAGGAGTGGTCTCCTTTTTTCCAACCCTCACCATTTTCACCTTTATGTTTATTTGATCATTTTGAGATTCATCTCTCCCAGGAATGCACAAAGTTACAAGCATGTGAAAAGGTGTTCTACCTCACTAATCATGAGAGAAATGCAAATCAAAACTACAGTGAAATACCACCGCATAGTCCTTAGGATGACTAATATTAAAACAAACAGCCAGGTGTGTTAGCATAGGCCTGTAATCCCAGCTGCTCAAGAGCCTGAAGCAGGAGAATCACAGGTTCAAGGCCAGCCTGGGCAACTTAGCAAGACCCTATATCAAAATAAAAAGGAAAGGGCTGGGGTTGTAGCTTAGTGGTAGAGCACTTCTAGAGTCAATACACACACACACACAGAATAACAAATTTTGGTAAAGATGTAGAGAAATTGAAACCTGTGTGTACTGTTGCTGAGAATGTAAAATTATGCAGCCACTTATAGAAAACAACATGGAGCTTCTTCAAAAAACTTAAAATATAGTTACTGTATGATTCAGTAATCTCACTTCTGGGTATATGTCCAAAAGTTGTAAAACCAGGATCTCTAAGAGATATTTGCACAACCACAATTATTGCAAAAATATTCACTAGAGTCAAGAAGTAGAAGCAACCCAAATGGATTGCAGGTTTGCAGCCAGCCTCAGGTACTTAGTGAGGCCCTCTGCAAGTTAGTGGAACACTGTTTCAAAAAAAAAAAAAAAAGATAGGGCTGGAGGTGTAGCTCAGAGATAGAATGCCCCTGGGTTCCATGCGCGTGCGAGCGTGCACACACACACACACTAGCAAGTATTGGTAAGGATGTAGAGAAATTGAAACCTGTATGTACTGTTGATGAGAATGTAAAATTATGCAGCTGCTATAGAAAACAACATGAAGTTTCTTCAAAAAATTTAAAATACAATTACTGTATGATTCAATAATCTTATTTCTGGGTATATGTCCAAAAGTTATAAAACCAGGATCTGGAAGAGATATTTGAACAACCACTATTATTGCAAGAGTCAAGTAGAAGCAACCCAAATATTTATTGACAGATGATTATATAAAACATAAAAAATTTGTGTATTTATACACACAAATATTCAGGTTTTTTGAGGGGGGAGGGTTGGTACTGGATAATAAACCCAGGGATATTCTACCTCAGAGCTACACCCTCAGCTTTTTTTTGTTTATTTTGAAACAAGGTCTTACTAGGTCACTGAGGGTCTTGCTAAGTTGCTGAGGCTGGCCTTGAACTTACAATCCTATCTCAGCCTCCCAAGTACTGGGATTACAGGTGTGTACCACTGTGCCCAAGTTATTCAGTCTTAAAAAAGAATTAAATCCTATCACATGCTACAAATAGATGAAATTTTAGGATATTTTGCTATGTTGAATTAGCCAGTCACAAAAAAGATAAATACTGTACTACATGATCCCACTTGTCTGAGGTGTATATTGCAATCCAACTCATTGCAACAAAAATGGTGATTGCCCGGGCTGGAAGGAGGTGAGATGTGGGAGTTGTAATTCAATGGGGTTTTAGGGTTTTAGTTTCAGTCTTAAAAGATGAAAAGAATTGTAAAAACCTATCACACAACACCGTGAACATAGTTAATACCACTGAACTGTACACTTCAAAATGGTTAAGATGGTAAATTGTGTTTTTTATTTTTACCACAATTTTTACAAAAAAAAGAAATGAATGCATGGCATTTATTTTAACCTAATTTCCTCCTAAGAAACATAGGATGCTGGCATTTCAAGGAAGGACTTGTGTCTTTCTCCTGTTAAGAGTCTTTTTTTTTTTTTTTTTTTTTTTTTTTAAGTCAGAAGGAATTACTTAGATTTGGTTCAATCTAGCTTATGTAACCAAGTTAAACCAACATTCCTCAGCCTCCTGATGGCATTGAACCTTGCTGTATTGCTCTGTGGAAAATATTTTTATGACTGACCAGAGAGAGAAAACCAAAAAAGAAGTCAACAAGTTTTGCCGTGTTATCTGTTTGCACATATGATTTCCATCTACTGTTAATATTTATTTATGGAAAATATTATCTCTACCTAGGCTTTCTGTACAGTTTGGAAATATGATACTGAGAAAGAACATAATAAAGTCTGTGAAATCATTAGTGGCAAGGACCCAAAGGGATTCAAACTTGTTTTGCAAGCTTTCAAATTCTGGAACAAAATCATTTTGTCTTTTCTTTCTTTGTTCCTTTCTCCTTTCTTTCTCTCCTTCCTTCATTGTATTTTTATTTTCCTAGTTTAGCTTACATGCAGTATGGCATACAAATTTTGGGGATACAGCTCAATAGATTTTCACATATGTGTACACAGTTACTTCTTTGTAAACCTCACTTTGTATCAAGACATAGAATGTTTCTAGAAGCACAGCAGACTCACAGTTGATGTCCTCAGAGTTACTAACCTCTGCCACCATATATTAATTCTGTTTACTTCTTAACTTCTTTTATGTCTGGCTTTTTCCAGCCTACATTTTCTCTGTGAGATTCTTGTTGTTGAATGTAGCTGTAATTGGTGGGTTTTCATTGTTGAATAATATTTCATTGTGTAAGTATACCCTAATGTCTGTTCTATTGCCGAGAATCATTGGGTTATTTCCAATATAGCTGCCGTGAATATTCTTGTACTTGTCTTTTAGTGGAAATGAGCACTCATTTTCATACTCAGAAATGAATTTGGGGGGTCTTATGTATATTTAGCTTAGTAGATACCCCAGAGTTTCAAAGGGCATTATTCCAGTTTGCCCTTTGACCAACAGCACGTGACAATTCAAGTTCTTCCATACCCATGCCAACACATAGTATTGTCCGTGCTTTTAATTTTAGCCATAATGATAGGGTTGTAAGAATAGTCCATCATAAACTAAAGTAAGGCAGTTTTGAGAGGAATGAAAAAACATATCCAGGAAGAGGGACATTAATCTTATAGAACTTGTTAAGAAAGCCACAAGTCAAAAGAAGTAACAGATTTGTTGACCTGTATCAGCCTCATCCTGACTGTTTGGTAAGGACACATTCTCTCCCAGGCCTCACCCTAGGTCCACTGAGACAGAATTCCAGTCCATAAAATCAATATTACTCCTTCAGTAACACTTTCAGGTGATTAAAGATTGTATGTGCATCACTACTTCAATTTTTGAATAGCTGAAAACTCAAACGGAAACTAAAAACTTAGGATAAATCAATAATGACTCTATTTCAAGCCAACAATTGAGGCACTCTGAAATTGGAACTGCCTCTGAAAATCACAGCTGCCCTTTATATCAAATGTTCTAACATATGGGTAGTTGGAATTCCAAATGGAAAAAAGAGAACAAGGCCGAAGAAATAGTTGAAAATTTCTTTAGGAAGCCAAGAATTTCCAAAACTAGTGTAGATACCAAACCATAGATCCAAGAAACTCAGAGAATACCTTGCAGGATAGATACCAAAGATCAACTAAACAAAGAAAAACCAGAACAGAACCCTGAGGCTTTTACCACTGAGACTTATATTGCTAAAAACTAAAGGCAATATATTGTCCATGTTCCAACAATACAGAAATATTTTATGTCCTCAAGGACTGCATGGGCTTCTGGATTCAAGCTGATGGTTCTTCTTTGTAAGGGAATGTCATTGGTGTTTCTCTGTCCCCCCGGAGCCTCACCTCCTTCTCGTTTATTTATCTAATGTTCTTCATTATATTGTGTCAGGATAGACTTATAGAGTCCCAATCTTTAAAGTTGGTCCCCTAAGTTCATTGTCTCTAAATATTCATGATTTATTTTAAGGAACTAGTGTTTTATTTTTGTTTTTACTTCAATAATGGCAGCTCTTATGAGGTCCTTCCTGTGTCACAGATACTAAGTGTATATAGATCATCTCAATTAACCCTCATTCTCCTGACACTTTTATTAGACAGATGCCATTATTATCCTTTTATTTGTGTATATTAACAGGTGTAGAAAACAAGGATAATGGAATTTACCATATTGTTCCAATTTACCAAGCTAATACGTGAAACATCTAGAATTTGATTTCAGGGAATTTTGCTTCAAAACTACTCCTAACTATTCTGCCTCTCACGTTTAAAAAAAAAAAAAAAAAAGTACTTTACCCTGTACACAAAGACTATATATTACTTTAATAGAAGTATAGCAGACTTTATTTCCCCATTTTCACTGAGAATTACAGCTCAATTTGTTCAGCAAGCCAGGGCACATTTTATCCCTTTCTCTTTGTTTTCATTAACTTGGTTGCAACAGTGACCTGGTTAAAATTAGCAAATACTCTTGAATTCTCAGAGTTGCCTTAAAGGCGTCTGTGACCTGGCATGAAGATGCAGCATCTCCTCCCCAGGCAGCTGCTGGTCTCAGTGTTTGTGTGGAGAGAGGTGATAAATCACGAGCAAAGCTTAGTGCCCAATTCACAGTGCAGGGTGTGTGGGTGGACTCTTGACAGGATGTTGATAAATTTTAGAAATTGCTCACCAGCACATTTTTACCCAATTTAACCATGTATTCCAGCAAGCTTCCTGGCTTTAAGTGGCTGGTAGCAACTAGTTACTACTGTCTGGGGTTTTTTTGTTTTTTTGTTTTAATGAAGAAAAGCAATAAAAGATCAACAAGATGATGGCTTAGCCAAGATTTGTATTGTCTGAAGTCCTACGGTAAAATCTGAAGATGCTTAACATTTTTGGAAAACTCTACTCTGATTTCCCTTGGTAATGTCAGCATCTGGTCATTTATGGTTTTATTGCACCAGACCGTAGAGCCTCTTACCCCCAAACCTCCTTTCTTGCCCCTCCCCAACACACACACTCAAAAGAATGTTTACTAATACCCATTGCTCTTTTCTAGAAGAAAAACAGGACCAGATATTTCTAAGGGTTAAAAGACATTCCATAGATGAAAGGTTAGGGTTTTACACCATAATATCTCTCAGCCTTTGACCCCGCTAGCCTTTCTGGCTGTAACAGATCCCTTATAAACCCTGGTGCCTGGATACTTGTCAGTGTGGCTATATTACATGACTTGAATTTCTGGCTTGAACATGTTCAAATGAATTTCTAGTTCCTTGATGTTTCAGCGTTATTTCTCCATTTGCCTCTCCTCTGCATCTTACATATTTCTCTCTCATATTTTGATCTATGAGGACTTGCCTTTGATTAAGGGCTCTGCTCCTTAAATGTTCTTTTTTAGTTTCTCCACTTTATCAGAAGATTGGAAGTACCTCAGGTGACCCAACTTCTCTGGCATATTAAACCGGAGTGTCAAATGCATATACTTTCTTTGATAGATGACCTAATAAGCCTTTTCTATCTCTAATTCCAATGATTTTGTAATGCTGAATTATTTCTTTTTGTAGCACACCATTTTCTTCTCCTCTGGCTTCCCTGTGTGGCATAGGTTTTCATAATTAAATGCAGTGGATTGTTTAGAATCTAATCTTGAAATCATGTGCCTTTTTTATGGAAAGAGGAGGAAATGGAGCTTTATAAATCAGAATATTGAGCTTAAAATATAATTTATAAGGTAGAAATAAAGGAATGTAAATCGTGCTCAAGAAAGGCTCACTTTCATCTTAGAGGTTGGATTAGATCACATTTGTAAGTGATGAGAAGACATTCTGAAAATAAGATCTCAAGGTCAAATGTGGAAGTGGAAACACATCTAGTAGATACTTAAGCAAGCTTAATAATTTGAAAGGGGTGTGTGTGTGTGTGTGTGTGTGTGTGTGTTGCCAGCAATGAATTGAAAGGTGAATTCTCATGGATCCAACTTACATGTCCTCATGAGTTTTTTAATATGTTTATGGCTTAAATAAATCCCAGAACTGTAATAATCCAATCCAGAAATACACAGGATCTAAAGCAAAAAGAAAAAAAAAAAAGAAAAAGAAAAAGAAAACGATTGTGTTCCTACAAAAAATATGAAATAAATGTTATAAATTCAAATTTCCAGTTGTGTTCAGTTTTCGTAGCCCTCCATGAATAAGAGAGGGCTCTAGGAACATCCACTACAAACACTTAAGTATTTTTTGTTGTTGTTTTTATTGTTGTTAGAAGCAACACTCAAAAATGGTCCAGATCCCTTGAATTAGGATGACATGGCAGTGAAAATCCCAACCCAAACCAAAGCAACATGATGTTCCATTAGAGATTTATGATTTCGGACCCAACAGTCCTGTAAAGTCATTTCAAGGATGGCGTCACCTCGTTCTTCAGTTGAGGCACATTTCAAAGCTGTTCTTCACTGTAATAGTGAAGTTGTAACACTTGACATCTTTATGTAGACAGCTTAATTTAACCAATATAGTTTTCATTGAATTCAAGCTGTTGATGTTATGATAGCAATACATTTATCAGTTATAAGATGTTTTCTCAATCTCAGTTCTGTTTTTTAGTGGCTGATCAGTATTCATTGGAACCAGCCTTTCCTTTGACAGAGGCTGTGCCCTGGCTGGTGACGTTATATGTTCTCTCGGTCACAACATGGTGGAGGAGTGTGTGTTGATTTACAGATTTTTATACCTGAAGGCATGTATCCCGCTATGCTCCATTACTCTGCATACAAAGGAAAGCATTTCAATTGTAATGGCAAGCTCACTTCAATTGCTGAGAAAATGTGACTTCTGCAAGGGACAGGGGACAATGCTACATCTCCCTACTGCATCATTGTTTATGGCTTTTGCTTATGTATGCATCCAGGTGTCTCTTGATTGAAAGAAAGCCATTATACAAAATCTAAATTTAAAAAGTGAGGGGCCAATGGAGTTTTATTTTACTTTTGTTATTCCCTCTTGTAAGAAATTTGCTCAAAGTAGTGTACATTGTGGCATAGTGATTTAAAAGTATAGGGTTTGAAGACTGGTGGTCTTCGATTTGACCTATGGGCATCCACTCTTCTGGCTGGGGAGTCCACGTCAGGATCTTTAACTTCCCTGAGCTTTAGGTTTTGCATCTGAAAAATAAAAGTAATTGCACCCACCTGTGAAAACCTGATGAGCTCATTCATGTCAAGCACTTATCACAGCACCCGGATAGACGAAGCCCTTAGCAAAGTAGATTATACATAACTGTTTGTGTGTGAAAATGCATGCATGTGTATGCATATATACATATGTACTTCTGGTTTACCTAGTGCTCAAGTACACAGTGTGCTGTGATTATGTAGTGCTCACAGTGTTGCGTGGAAAATGAGGCACACTTATAAAATCAATAGTTGATGTTCACATAGAATTTTTAGCAGATTCATCTTACTAATTATGTATCACAGGGGCCATTATTAAAGCTCATTCTTATTCCCAACACACACACACCTTCTGACTGTAAGAGATGGGTGACCTAGGAACACGCTGAGTAGTAGAGGGAAGACACCTGAGCTGTTTTTAAATCACCGCAAGCAGCACGTAATGTTTGTGTCAGAGAACCGATGGGCACCTCTTTATCCCATGAAACCCTGTCAGGATGCGAGTTCCCCTAAGAAGCAGGCCCAGAGAGGGTGATCTTCCTGTCACAAGTGTATTGGATGGTGTCGTCATGTTCAGCACCTGTGAGAATAATTAAAAAGAAGAAAAAAAGAAAGAAAAGTAAAGCAGGATTGGGCAAAGAAGTCAGGCAATGTGATTCAGCCATGACAAGACCTCAGTCGACTCCATGGGGAGTTCTGGGGCTTGATTTGCCCTTCAAAGATATGCCAGGGTGAGAGCAGGATACCTGGAGGGACTGAACCTTCATACTGCCTCCCCTACCCCATCCTCCATTGGAGGCAGGCTACTCTCAGGAATGTGCCCCTGAGCAAGGTGGCTCTTCTAAGCCCAGGAAAATTCCCAGAAGATCTGGCAGCCATTTACATACCACACTGGAAGGAGCCAGGAAGTTCTTTAGTCCACAAGGAGGAGATGGAAGATGCATGGCTCAGTATGAAGTTCATACCAATCGGTAGAGTCACATACTGCTGGGAGTTGTGGCTTAATTTGGCCTAACTTAATCAGATTTCTATGCTCTTCTGGTCTTTCTATTGTCCCCTCTCTCCCATCCTTCCATCAACCAGTTAGTTATTTTCCTTTTCTTTTTTTACAGCCTTATTGAAGTATAACTGATGTACATATTTAAATGTACAATTTGATGAGTTTGACCTATGAATACCTCTGTGAATCCATCAGAGGGATCTAGTTAATGAACATTTCTGTCACAAAGTTTTTTCATTTCCTTTTTAAAACATTCCTCTCTCCACAACCTTTCTCTCTCAGTTCCATTGAAATACTTTGTCCAGTAAAGTTTGCACTTTCAAGAATTGCATATAAATGGAGTTGATGGCACTCTAATGAGGGCTGGAAATAAAAAGACATGGAAAGATTCTCTTCCTTTTTAAAGTATCTCTTTGTATGTGTAAAGGCCAGGCAGCAGAGAAGGTGGAGGCTGTGAGCTCTGGGACTGGAAAAATAGTCATTTGAAATTCTGCTGTCTTTTGCTCTGAATGTGATCATAGTCATAGTATTTGATTCTCAAGCACTACTTTTCCTCATTTAAAAAATGGGGCTAATAATCTATTTAGAGGGTTGTCACAAAGATTGCATTAAAGAACGAGAAATTGCCTATCATAAATGCCCAATAAATTACTGTTTATGGTGATGTTTTTATTCTAATAATAGTGATTGTATCAAAGGTTTATGGGTTCATTTCCATGTAACTCCTTTATCTTCATCTGTTGGGTCAAACAAAAGACTACCTCACCTAGGTGAAAAGCTGGAATTGAGTGAGCTAGACATGTTAGATTCCATTCTTCCACTCTTCGTGCAATCTGCAGACTCAGGGTTTCGGTCCTTCAAGGAACTTACTTTGCAAGGTATGGTTCCATATTAAGTAGATGGGCCAGGTGTGTTGGTGCATGCCTATTATAATCCCAGGACTTGGGAGGCTGAGACAGGAAAATTGCAGGTTCAAAACCAGCCTTGGCAATTTAGGAAAATTCTCAGCAATCTACCAAGACTCTGTTTTAAATTAAAAAAAAAAAAAAATAGGGCTAAGGATGTAGCTTGGAGGCAAAATGCCCCTGCATTCAATCCCCAGAACCACACACATAAAATTTTTTTTTCCCCCCAGTGGACTCCTGACACTTCATTCTCCCAGATTTCTTAAAAATATTCTGGGTAGCTTATTTTACTGATCTATCCACTCAATACCAGAGTTCGTCAAGAGTCAGTCCTAGGACTTCTGTTCTCCCTCAATTTCTTCTTGACTCTGGGTTCAGATGTCAACTGTGTAATAGTGGCTTCAAAGCTAAAACTCTAGACCTGCCTTCTCGGAACTCCAGCCTGTGTACCTGCATGTTCACCTTGCCTTTCTACTGAATATCTCCTAGACATGAGCAGTTCAGATTTATTATGTGTCCAAGGCAAACCTATTGCTCTTTCCTCTCACACTTGCTCACTCAGTATTTCCCCTGACAGCACTAGCACTTTCATCTATTTTATTGCCAAGCCAGGAACACAGGGATCACCCGTGACAGCCCCTTGTGTAGTGCCTCAGATACCTAATCTCTCAGCACATCCTTTTGAGTTTACGTGCAAAATTTCTCTCTGCTCATCTTCCTATCACCACCTTTCCAATAGAAGCACCATCATTTATGAGCCAACAAAAGCTCCACTTTCCTAACTAGTTTCTTTACCTCCCAACACTACCTAGATCCTCACCTGAGATTACTCTTTATAGAAAACCAAAGAGAGGATTTTGCAATGTAAATTTCATCATGTCACTCCCCTGCTTAAAACTTGGTACTGACTTCCCATTGTACTGGCAAGAAATAATGAGATCCTTGATGTGCCTCCAAGACAGTCTTCCCTGGTCTGCCTCTCTGCCCTTCACCTACTCTCTGTGCCCGCCTTGCTGGCTTTCTTGTCTTCACTTGAAGTCCCAGGCTACACATGTAATTTTTTTCTGCTGCATCAAAACTCTTCTACTCTCCTATCAATCTCATCCTTCAGATTGCAGCCTAAAGGTGCCTTCTTCAAATTTACTTTCCCCATACCTCAGTCTTAACTTGAGCTTGCCATATTTTTCTCAGGAACAGCATTGTGCTCTTTTCCTTTATTGAATTTTTGTTTCCTTTTAGTACTGAGAATTTCACCCAAGACTTTGAATATATTAGCCAAGTGCTCATGCACTCTGCAACTGAGCTATACCCCAGCACTTCTTTAAATTTTATTTGGGGACAGGGACTCACTAAGTGGAGCAGGATGTCCTCAAATTTGTGGTCTTTTCCCTCAGCCTCCCTAGGAACTGGTATTGCAGGCATATACCCTTTATTGAAATTTTGTATTTTTTAATATTTTAATGCTTCCCCCATGAGACTACAGACTCCATGAGCATAGAGAATGTATGGCTTATATTCATGGCATATACCCAGCACCTAACCTAGTGGCCGGAACATAGTGGGTTAATAATTATTTATTAAATGAATGTTGAACTGAAGCAGGTCCAGCCTTCCTAACAGAAGTATTATGGGCCCAGTGTTTCTTTTCCAGTTACTAGTCATGTAACATTAGACAAGGTCCTTCACTTCCCTGAGCCCATTTTCTTCCCTATATAATGGAGATCATTTTATTTCTCCTCCCTTTATCACAAAGCCAATCATTTATTCAACAAAACTTTAATGAACATCTAGCAATGACTGGGCAACTGGAGTCACTGAGTTAAATACAACCCACATTCTGTTCACAAAGAGCCCAGAGTTGAGCAGGAAAGATGGGTGTTTGAACAGATTTATGATTATAATATAGTAAATGTAATGGTGAAAGCTATACATGGTATACCTTGACCTGATGTTTAATTTGAATGGGGTGGGAACTGGGGAAGCGTTAAATGAGTGCTGTGTGCATGTATACCTCTACCAGCTTGTACCTCATTAAGATGTATGATTACAATGCACCAATATAAAAATAAATCATCATATAACAACAAAAACAAAAATTATAGCGAATCAGGTACTATGCTAGGCTCTTTCAAACTTATTGCCTAATTTAACTTGTGCATAGAAAACTCAACAGGATTAAAGTCATTTCCATTTTACAGAGGAGGAAACTAATTCCTTAGAGTTCAGTAAGTTGCTCAAGCTCTCAGAGCTGGCATGTGGAGGCACGGAGCTTCAAACGTAGGTTTCCTTCTCCAAGGTCAAACCTCTTTACAAACAGAGCAAAACAAAAACATAATTAATATGCATAACTTAAAATATGCATTTTAAAATAAAATTAGAATTAAAGCAAAGCAATGCCTACTCTGGCTTTCTACCACAATTTCCCTGAGGTCAGTGTTCTGGGAGGAAATGTGTTCAGACTCAAAGAATTTCAAGCCATTGTTCCAAGTAACACTCTGTTCACCATGGATACAAACCAATACCATAATCGGTAATAAACTATCAGTGACCATAAATGATGTTGAAAATGGACCCAAAATAAGTTGGAATAAAAGAGGAAGTTAAAGGAAGAAGTGGGATCCTTTGGTACAATTTTCTTGTCTCAGTTTGGCTATAAAATGCTTGCGTGCAATGTTAATTCATTCATTCTTCCAGCGAACATTAAACTTTAGTCACCTTTCATTACGCTTTTATTCACAAGGCCCCTTAAGATAAATCTCACTCAAAGTGCTACGGTCATGTGCTTTGAGATGTTTCAAGAGCAGAAGCCTGGGAGGTTTTACTTGTAGAACTGTGGTGGAATCCCTGTTCTGTAACTTGTGTGCTTCCTTATCTCCATGAACATCATTTTCTTCACCTTTAACATGGAGAATAAGAATTTGTCCTGGGGTGGTGTCATAAATTAAATTGAAGAAATGGGTGAGAATGGGCCTGACACATGGTAGATTAGTAGCTGCTTTTTCCAGACATGAGCTTTGTGTTGGTTTGCC
>PVLC010000135.1:192714-232330 GCA_004027655.1 Graphiurus murinus
TTTCTTTTTTTTTTTTTTTTTTTTTTGTGTGTGTGTGTGTGTGCGTGCGTGTGTGTGTGTTGCCCAGGGCCTTCTACCTCTGAGCTACATCCCAGCCCTTTTTTTTTTTTATTTTGAAAGAGAGTCTTGCTGAGAGGCTCCCTAAGTTGCTAAGGCTGGCTTCAAACTTGCAATCCTCCTGTCTCAGCTTCCCAGTTACTGGAATTATAGCCATGCCCCAACACACCCAACTGGAGACATTTCTGATTCCTATTCCTGGGGGTAGATTGCCAGATTCAAGATCAGAAATACCGCACAACCCCCTATGATGCACACCACAGCCTACCACAACAAAAAAATTACCCAGCCCCACGTGCTGTAATACTGAGAAACCTTGTTGTTGATAAAGTTATGCAGAAAATTTCCACACCACTTGCATATCATTTTGATAACTTTTGAAGTTTGACATGTGAAAAACAGACTCTCCTTTTCCTTTTTACCCCTCCCTCTTGATAAGGGTGTCCCAGTATCAGCATCGAGGTGTCATCCATTCAGGTGCCCTCCATAGTTCTGGAGTCAGTTACACAGCTCTGGTTCTGGGTGACCCTTGACTTTTCTCAGGTGTATTTCCTAACAGTGGCAGCAATAATTTTTATTCTTTTAGTGCAGTGAGTACTTGCCAGCAAAACACCAGGAGAGAAGGTGTCATATCATCCCTATTTTGCAAGTGAAGAAACTGAAGCCTAGAGAGGTGAAATGTCCCAACAGTTACCATGTAGCTGATAACTGGCTGGTCCAGCCCTGGGCTAGCCCTGGACTTTTAACTCCAAACCCAAGACTAGTTTCTTTCTATCAGAGTTTTCCTAACAGATCTCATAGTCTTCATAGTTATTGATTCAGTATTTTGTCACATATTTTTTTTAACTATTTAATGCCTGTTGGTCTTCTATAACTCCACAAAGGAAGGACACTGTTTCTATCTCTTTTACTCAGTGTCTCCAAAAATAGGGAAATACTCACATGTTAATGCCTAAATTAATAAAGTTAAACATTTAAAAGTCTAAGGGAAGACAAATCCCTTGGTATTAAGGAAAGAAAGTCAAAATTGGTCTAAAACTTTTATTTAAGCATCACTTTTGTTTAGGGGTACTGTTTCTAATTAATTCATGTGCAGGAACCAGCATGCCTGGTACCTATTCTTTTCAATATAAAGTGATGTGTGTGTTTGGCTGTTATGGCCAGGAGTATAGAAAGTGAAGCAGGACATTGATCAATAGACATCTCAGTGCTTCTTGCTAATTAATTTTAAAATATGCCTAATGCACAGCGAATTGCTCACCTAGTGACACTCAATTAACAAAGAATCCTAAAACAGTACATCTGAATTCTGACAAATAAAAGCAAGCATACCAAGAGATTTGGTCTACCTATCAAAACCAGAAAAGGCCTTGAAGGCTGTTTATTATATCGTAAATCTTCAGCTATAGTCTCTATTAGGCTAGTACTAGACTTCTTTGCTTGAAAAATCAGCTCTGAGGTAGAAGAGAAGTAATTACTGAGTATTCTCAAGGATTAAAATAAAATCTCCAACTATAACATTTTGGGACATTTTAAAATTAATTTTTGGAGGGAATGTGTTAATTATATGTACTGCTGACGACATAAAAATATTTAACCTTAAATTTACTGTTGGGAAGCTATGTTTTCCTTCTTGGAGGGCTAAAAGTAATGCAAAGCCACATTTTTACTCTGAAAAGCATCATAATATAATTTCTGAATTTATATTTCAGATGGGAATTAATATTATCCCAATTCCCTCCTATTAACGTCATCAGCACCTGTATATAGCCAAAAAAAAAAGTAGATTGTCTAAAACAGTCTTTTTACCTAAGACTGGTTAAAAAAAAAAAAAATCAATATACAGTTCCCATCAGTATGGTAAATTACTTACAGTAACCACTGTAAATTTCCATTAACCCTTCTCTTCCTCGGCCCAGAGCAGAGTCTCCAATTAGCTGCTAATCATTCTGACTGTAACGGAGCAAGTGAGCAAAAGTGAGCAAGCTTGGCAATGGACTCTCACTTGTAGCTGAGAGCCGGCTTACTGGTCTTTGACTGCTCTGCTGGCCCTCTTGCCAGGAAATGTGGTAATGGGTTGGCCGACCTTTGAGTCCCTGCTGGCTCGGGTCTTAGGTGATTTGCAGTCACCTCTAGGAAATCAGGGACATCAGGCTGGGGGTTTAGGAAAATGGGTTTGCAGTGTATATTTAGCTTAGAAAAAGTGAAGGGCTAGTTGGAACTCCTGCTTCACTCCTCTTGGGTGCCGCTGGCAGCCCCTTTAGAATAGTCTGTACACACAGGATTAGCAGAGCGTGGCCTCCATTCCCACAGCCAGTTGAAAGCCTGAGGGCAGGGCTGCCCCAACTCCTTCCATTGAAAGCAGGGGGGACAGGGGGCAAGGAGGGCCAAACAGCACATGCAGGAAGTGGCAACTTGTGAGCCAAATGTGACCCACACACGCCATTTGTTTGGCTCTCACGTGTGTCAGTGAGCATCCTCACCACTGTGATCCAGACACCTGATGTGCCCAACTTAGAGCAAGGAAGATTTACGTGCTTTCAGTTCTGGAGAGCTATATATTCCATTTTATGCCGGCTCCAAGCAGAAGCTGAGAATGGAAATCCATAGGGCATCATAGCGGAGAGCAGAGAGCAAAAAAAGACCCAGAGAGAAGGTCAGGGCCAGAGGCCGCAGCTGGGCAGGGCCAGGTCACACACTGTATCCAAGAATACCCCCAGGCACTCTTCTCTTGCCTGCAAATATGGTTATGGCCAGCGTGTGTGTGTGTGTGTGTGTGTGTGTGTGTGTGTGTGTGTGTTGCTAGGGATTGAACCCAGGGCATTCTACCTCCAAGCTATACCCCCAGCCCTATTTTATATTCAGAAGTACTCTTGCTAAGTTGCTGAGAACCTTGCTAAACTGCTGAGGCTGCCTTTGAACTTGTGTCTCAGCTTCCAAATACTGGAATTACAGGCATGCTGGGGTGAGGTGGGGGGATTTTAAAGCCAAACTGTAACACCATAGTATGGAAAAATGAGTGAATCTTAAATTAGGAGATTTCATAAAACTTCTGGATTTTCAGTTCTTAACTTAAAAATGGAAGTAGCAACACTCAGTCTATATTCTAGCTGTGTTTTGCATAGCAAAATGAAACAACATTGCCAAATTTAGGATAAAAAATAAACTTTACAGTTTACATTCTGTCTAATCTCAGTTCTCTTTGCACAATTCTGCTACCCTGACAACTGCAGCATTTGGTTTGTGACCTCTGGGATAACTGAATAAGGAGGCTACCCCGGGTGAGTCAAGTAGATGGAAGTATGTGGTCAGCTTTAAGGTGTATTCCAAATAATTTCTAAGGAAGAATAATTACAATACCAACATTTTCTAGTGATTAACTTTTTGAAAACAAATTACTGAAGATTTACTTCATTCATATTCACCTGTACCAGATGGACTTTCTTGAGACAGGGAAGGAAGGGGTGACAGTATAGGGATTCAACTAAGGATAACATAAACCTAAGATCTGTTACTCAAGATTCTCCTAGTGCATATGGTGCAAACAAGCTCAGCCAACTCAGCCCGATTCCCCTACGCTATTTACTGACTTATGTAACTCAGGGTGTCTGACCTCGGGCATGGCTGTACTCAGGAAATCATATAATGTTGTCTTTCTCTCATCTCTGTCTTCCTCCTCTCACCCCACTTTTTACTCTTTCCCAGGTTGGCTCTGTGTTGGCTGTATACTCTAGCAAATGCTCTTTATATGTCAGCAAAGACAGCCACTAACAGCAAGGTTAGCATCACATTACACCTTGGGACATGGTCCATCAAGGACAGAGAACTCTCCCCTTGGCAACCATAGCAATTCCAGCAAGGAACTCTTATTTGCTCTGTCTAACTCATGCACTCAGCATTAACAAATATTTATTTCACACCTATGTGGAGTCAGGCTCTGCAAAGACATTTGAAAACATCGATGAAGCCCTACACTGGTGAGACTTGTGTTATGGGAGACTGCAGGAGGGAATCAGAAAATAAAAACTAAACAAAACAATCAAGACAATTATGTAGTATTTGACCAGTGAAAAATTGGACTTTTTTACTTTGTTTGTTTTCTGAATTATGAAAAGACCCATCACGAGGAGGAGGAGGAGCTTCGTAAAGACAAAGAGAGGCTCTTTATTTTATTTTATTTTATTTTTATTGTGTGCTAGAGAGGTTCATTAGAACAGTGAGCAGAGAAGCAGTGCAGACAAAAATGGGATGCTCCAGTTCACAAACACCAAGTTTTAAAACTGACCTTGGCATCCATCGACAGATGAATGGATAAAGGAAATGTGGCATACACACACAAAATGGACTATTACTCTACTGTAAAAAAGAATAAAAATATGTCATTTAGGCCGGGCATGGTGGCGCGTGCCTGTGATCCCAAGTACTTGGGAGGCTGAGACAGGAGGATTGCAGGTTTGCAGCCAGCCTCAGCAACTTAGTGAGGCTCTCTGCAACTTGGTGAGACCCTTTTTCAAAATAAAGAGTAAGAAATAAGGCTGGGGTGTATAGCTTGAGGGTATAATGCCCCTGGGTTAAATCCTCAGAACCACAAAAAAAATTACATCATTTTCAGGAAAATAAATGGAACTAGAGAATATTATGCTAAGTGTGATTGTGATTAGCCAGTCTCAGAAAGTTGAGGGCTGTATGTTTTCTCTCATAAGTGGAAGCTAGGGAGAAAAATAGAAAAGAAAAGGGGCTTCATGGACATGCAGGGACAGAAAAGTAGAATAGTGGAAGAGGATTTGGGGAGAGAAGGTTTGGGAGGAAAGGAGGCTTGGGGAAGGGGGCCGGCCAAGTCATGCTATGTTTGTATCTTCACAGGAACATCTTCACAGGATGGGGGAAGGGTAGGGTGGAGTGCAGAGGAAAACACACCAAGAGATCTTGTGTGTATTTGAATGCATTACTTCCAGTCTCACTATGATACATAACTGCAATGCACCGATAAAAATTAAAATACAAATAAAGCAACACAGAAAAATGGGCTAGTTCTACTAGTTCTGCAGCAGGTGTTTTACTCCTGTGACCATAATCTTTTGTTTCTCATCTTTGCTCCTAGGTGGTGGGAGGCAAGTGGCTGAGGCACGCACGTGACACCCAGCACTGTCTACTTCCTGCCCCGGGCATCATGCCCAGCAAGGTGGAGCTTCTTGGCATTTCCTCAATGCACCTTTCTGAATCTCATAGCCAGTTGTCACCTGCTTCCAATGCCTTGAACGCCTTTCTCCCTCATAATCACCTTGACTTTTGTCTCTTGTTCAAAGTCCACCAAAAATTGTTAGTCCCCTCTCCCCCTGCCCACCATGGACTCTCAAAGGACCAGTGCTTATCTCTCTGGCAGGGAGATTAGCATATTCATACCTGTCTTCCTAGTTCCTATTACATGGGCGGATTCAGTCCCTGGTAGACACATGGACAGTCTGTGATAAAGGAAGAGATCAACCTGTTCATTGGCTGTTGTCAAAGGCCCCTCCCTCCAATGAGCAAAGCCCCGTGTGTCTACTGATGCTATGCCAGCGATCCTTCTGCTTGCCTGTAAGTCCTCAGGACAGAGATCTTTCCCTGACCCCCAGCCTCACCTGCCTGAGTGGGGTGTCCTTACCTGGGACTTGACAAAAGGGAACTTGGAGAGCACACAGGTGCACATGAGGCACTCCCAGGTGACAGGTTAGGGAGGTAGCAGACAGCATGACCTATATTTGTATCCCAGATCTGCAGCTTATTAGATATATGACCTTTAGCTGTTTTTATAACTCTTCATTAGTCATAGATAATAAAGCACCGTCAGATTATTAAAAATGAGATAATCGTGTAAAGCTCTTAGATAATCGTGTTCAACACATAGCAGCTGCTCAGACAATGTTTGCTGTTACTATCATCGTGAGGAGGAAGAGGAGGAGGCATTCGAAGAAGTGGCAGCCGGCGAGGTACCAATGGCATCAATAGAACAGCTCCACGTTGCCGAGGGCATGCCAGTGGATTATTTCACCTGACCTCACAGTAGTTCTATGAAGTAATGTAATTTTCATCCACATTTTAGAGATGAGGAAATTCAGGCTCACATTGTGCTTTCTTGGGTATTCTAGTTTGTGACCCCGTGTTTGGGGATTTTTCTCTTTTTTTCTTTTCTTTCTTTTTTTTTTTTTTTTTTTTGCGGTACTGGGGATTGAACTCATGGGCATTCTACCTCCGAGATATACCCCCAGCCCTATTTTTTATTCTTTATTTTGAAACCGGGTCTCACTAAGTTGCGGAGTGCCTCACTAGGTAGCTGAGGCTGGCCGCGAACCCGGATCCTCCGGTCTCAGGCCTCCCGAATGCTGGGATTTACAAGCGTGTGCCACCATGCCCAGCTTTTTTCTTTCTTTTTTTATTGGTGCATTGTAATCATACATCTTTGTGAGATACAAGCTGGTAGAGGCATACATGCACACATTTCTCATTTAACCCTTCCCCAGTTCCTACCCCATTCCCTCCCCCTTTTCCTCCTTTTCATGTTTAATGGTTGACTTTGATATGATTGTGAAAGTACATCATGTGCATTAGGGTGCCCACCCCAACACCTTCAGTTAAGTCACCTTCTTTGCTCATCTAAGGTTTCTCCTTCATCTAGAGTCCCTCTTATGACCCACTTTCTCCCTAGCTTCCCCATATTCGGGAGAGCATATGATTTTTTACTTTTTGTGACTGACTAATCTCACTTATCATAATATTCTCCAGTTCCATCCATTTTCCTGCAAATGACATGATTTTGTTCTTCTTTGTGGCTGAATAAAATTCCATTATGTACATATCCCACAGTTTTGTAATCCATTCATCTGTCGATGGACATCTTGGCTGGTTCCATAGTTTTGTTTATTTGTTTGTTTGTTTTTGTTTTTTGAGGTTTTGTTTGTTTGTTTTTTGGTACTGGGAATTGAACCCAGGGCATTCAACCTCTGAGCTAAACTCCCACCCCTTTGTTTATTTATTTATTTTTATTTTGCAACACAGTTTTGCTAAGTTTGCTGAAGCTGGTCTCACACCTATGATCCTCTTGTCTCAGCCTCCCAAGTACCAAGATTACTGTTGTGCGTCACCACTCCTGGCTTTTCCTTGTTTCTTGGTCATAAGAATTCCTATTTGTTGATAATGATATGATTGGAGAAATGCAGGTTGGGGGCCTGGGACGCTGGCTGTGTGCTCAGTGCCAGGTCCTCTGGCTAAGCTGAGACTGAGGTAGAATCAGGGACATCTGCTTTGTGCATGGCATAGGCCTTCACCTGAGAGCAGGTTTGTAGCTAACCCAGTACACAATGGAAATTTATTGGGGGAACTAGCCAGTGATATCCATTTCTAGAATGAAAGAGGCTTTTTAATTCAACTTCTTCTCTGGGGACAGTGGGATCCCCTCTCCAAACTTGCAGTGACCCCCAGGCTTCCTGGTAGGACAGGGGCTGAAGCCACACACTGCCACCTGTAGCCACCCTGTCATTTCCAGTAGTGCTTTACAGTATGCAATCGTTTGTCTAGAAAAGCTGTGATAGGAGTCATAGTTCATTAAGCAGAGGTTGGAAGATATGTACAAGAAACCAGGTGGGTCTTGAAGGTCAGAGACACACGTCTAGCCCTGTCTTTGCCTCATCTCCTGTATGGCTTTTGTCAAATCACTTTCCCTGAGGCTTCTCCATGTAGAGCACATTGATTCCTGTGTGGTACTCAGGGGGCAAAAGGTTCCTTTTAGCTTGTGGTAGAATGAATAATATCCACCCAAAGATAGCAGGTCCTAATACTTGAAGCCTATCAATGTTACCTTATAATGCAAAAGGTCTTTGTGGATGGGACAAAACTAAGAAACTTTGCATAGTAGTTATCCTGGATATCCAGGTTGGTCCTAATTATGAGTGTCTTTATGAGAAAAGGAAGAGATTATACACCTGCAAGAGGAGAAGGTGATGTGAACCTAGAAATAGGGATTAGTGCATTGTGGCCATAAGCAAAGGAATGCTGACAGTCAGCAGAAGATGAAAGTATCTAAAAAGAGATTTTTCCCTTTAGCTTCCAAAGGGCGTGTGATCCTGCTGGCACCCTCACTTTAGACCAGTGAAACTGACATTGAGCTTCTGGTTTTCAGTTCTATGAGGAATAAGTTTTTGTTGCAAGACTCCATGTTGATGATAATTTTCTACGGTAACCAAGGTAAACTAGTAGACTATCCATGACTCAAGTATTCTTTACCCATCCTTGCTGCCCATCTGCTCAGCAAGACTTGCAGTCTCACTTGGTGTGTGTTCAGAAACAGAAGCAAGCCCTGTCTTTCTTGAGGCCCGTGGGAAGTCAAATCACTCAGGAAGATTCTTGGTCTCTATTCCTTTGGACTTGGCTTGTGCTTCTGTGGACACCGCCTACCAAATGGAGCCTCTTCCCTCTGCCACATTCGGTTTCTTCTTGTTGCTGTGCTACCTGGCTGTCAGTTTCTAATCGAGTCTCTTACATTAGAAAAGATAGTCATTTAGTGACCTGGAGATCATCAACATGTAAGTAAAGAAGACACAATTTACATTGATTTAGCAACACTAACTATATATGTCCAATAAATATTTATGAGCACTACTGTGTGGCAACATAGGGAACCTGACAGGAAAGATTTCCTACTGTTCTATGGTTCTCCAGAAAAAGAAACCCAATGGGAAATATAAAATATGCATACATTGTCTATGTGTGTGTGTGTGTGTGTGTGTGTGTGTGTGTGTATTTGCCTACATGTACACACACACACACACACACACACACACACACACCAATTATAAGAAATGGCATTGTGTAATTATAGAGGCTGTTATGTCCAAAATCTGCAGAGCTGATTTCTCCATTTGCACCCCAACACCAGAAGTTACTCTCCATCCTGGAGGGAAATCTGCTTCACCCAGCCTACCACTTTAAATATTAAGCTCATCCTCAAAATAACCAAGAATAATATACAACTAAATACCTGGGTCCCCTGTGGCCCAGTCAAGTTAGCATGTAACTTTAGCCATCACACCTGCTCTATGGAGTAGAGTATGAAATACACATACTTGTGTATGTATTCTCAGGCAGATCTCAGCAGAACTCTAATTAAGATGACTACCAGAGGGCCAGATCCACATTTCTGCTAGATGAACTCACTGAATTTCCCTCAACAAGAGGTCCCGGTGAATATTTCTAGCATGGAAGGCACTGAAGAGGTAGTCAGTGGAGATCTTGGGTTGCAAGAGATTCCTCTTCTCTAAATTCTGCCATGATATGCCTATGTCCACCTTCCCCCTCAGAGCTCTGGGATTGAAGGAAGGAGAGTACTAAGGAAGAAATAAGGATTTTTTTTTTATTGTCTTCCTTTGCTTAATTCTGTCTTTTCATGACTTCTCCAGACCCTAGGTGCTCTCAAAAGAAAAAACAACAGCAACAATGGCTGTGATTTCCTCCTCCCAACGCATCCTGTCCTAGAGCAGTGACTCAATTTCCTTCTCAGAAACAGGCCCAGCCATTGGTGGATCAGGATGAAAACCTGAGTCATCTCTGTTTTCCTCTCATACCTACTTCTAGGCTACTATACCTACTTCTGTTATAAGACTATAAAAATAGATCCAGAACTCTATTTCTTACTACTCCTTCCCCTCTGTCCCAGTCTGAAGGCACCACTGCTTCCTATTTTAACAGTGGTGGCAGTCTCTGACTCTCTTCCTGTTCCTATACTTACCTCCTCCCCTTGCCCAAAAGTGTCCCACATTCAGAATAAAATCGAAAGTCCTTCCCCAGGCTGTGAGGCCCTGTGTAATCTGGCCCTGCCTTCTTTCAGACCCTGCTGCCACAGTGACCCCAGCCATTCCTCTTTATGTGTATAGTAGAGGGGGAGGTTACTGGGAATTGAATCCAGGGACATTTTACCTCTCATACCCCAGCCCATTTGTTTTGTTTTATTTTTGTTTTGAAACAGGGTCTCACCAGGTTGCTGAGAGTCTTGCCACACTCCTGAGGCTGGCCTCAAACCTGTGATCCTCCTGTCTCAGCCTCCCAAACACTGGGATTACAATAATGAGCCATCATACCCGGCTCATTCTCTTATTGGTATACATATCATGGTCTTTTCTAGATGTTATTTTACCAGGAAACATTTATATGCATTTATCCTAGATCTTTCTACCTTAATTTTCTTTATTATCGGTACATTGTGATCATATATCTTAATGAGGTACAGGCATACATGCACACATCACTCATTTAGCCCTTCCCCAGTTCCCACCCCATTCCCTTCCCCCTCCTTCTTTCTCACGTTTATGAATGTACATCATGTACACTAGGGTGTTTCCCTCTCTCCCCCTCCCATCACCTTTAGTTAGGTCACTTTCTTTGCTCATCTAAGTTTTCTCCTTCTTCATCTAGAGTCCCTCCTATGACCCACTTTCTTCCGAGGTTCTGCATATTAGAGCATCTGATTTTTTACTTTTTGTGACTGACTAATATCACTTAGCATAATGTTTTCCAGTTCTACCATTTCCCTTAAAATGACATAATTTTGTTCTTCTTTATAGCTGAGTAAAATTCCATTGTGTACATATCCCATAGTTTTATAATCCATTTATCTGTTCATAGACATCTTGGCTGGTTCCATAGTTTGGCAATTGTGAATTGTGCACCTGTAAACATAGATATGCATGCATTAGTCTGGTAGTTTGGTTTCCATTCTTTGGCTAAATACCCAAAAGTGGTATTGCTGGATCATATGGTAGGTTCATTCCCATTCATCTGAAGATCCTCCATATGGTTTTCCAAAGTGGTTGCACTAATTTGCAATCCCATCAACAATGTCATAGAGTTCCCACTTCTCTATACCCTCACCAGCATTTGTTGTTGTTTGTGTTTTAAATGATTGCCATTCAAATTGGGGTTAGGTAAAATCTCAGGGTAGTTTTGATTTACATCTCTCTGATTGCTAGTGAACATTTTTTTTCATACATTTTTTGGCCATTTGTATTTCTTCTTTTGTGAAGTGTCTATTTAGTTCACTTGCCCATTTTTATTGGGTTGTTTGTTTTCTTAGCAGTGAGTTTCTTGAGTTATCTGTATATTCTAGATACTAATCCTCTATCAGAAGAGTAGTTGTCAAAAATTTGCTCCTATTTTTTCGGCTCTGTGTTAAGGTTCTTGATAGTTTCCTCTGCTGCACAGAGCTCTTTCCAACTTTTTCACCCTGCACAAAAGTCAATTCAAGATGGATCAAAGACCTGAAAATCAGACAAGGGACCTTGCAGCTACTTGAAGAGGACATAGCTCTAACACTTCAACATATAGGTACAGGTAAAAACTTTCTCAACAGACCCCAAAGGCACAAAAAATTAAAAGGAATATCAATACATGGGATTGCATTAAACTGAAGAACTTCCTTAAATCTTAAGTCTTTTATTTTTCCACTAAGGAAGATAAAGCATGACTAGAGAGATAAGGGGAAAAATTAGGGAAAGCTCTTATGTTTTACATATTCTTTATTACCTTAATTCTTCTTTCTACAAGATGAAAGTAAAAACAGTATCATCTATATTCTCAGGATTTGAATAAACAGTTTGATCAACTACACATTTAACATATGAAATGTCCATATACAAGATCATATCACACAATCAGAAAACACACAGACTTTTACAATCTAGAGAATTTTATAGTTCATAACTCAAGCCTGATATAATTTACCCACCAAAGAAGAAAAGACATTCTAGTTGTGTTTACATGACCATGCTTTAACCAATCAGATGTATTTATGGGAAGGCTGAGACCAGAGGATTTCAGGGCTATCAGGGCCGGTTGCACTGAAACGAAGCCCTCTCTGTGTCTTATTAACACTGTGATCTAATCACACTGCCCAGCCTCTTAAGACTGAAGCTGCCCTGTGTCTACCTTACCAGTGCCCCTTACTAAGAAATGACACAGCTCATGAAACCGAAGCCCAAATAATTGGGAACACAAAGGAAGGATAATGATTTCCATTTCAGTGTTTGGAAGGATTTAAACGCCCCATAGTATTTTAAACAGTATAAGTTTATGGCATGGATTAAGAGCTAGATCTCTATTGCTTGGAGGCCAGTGATCTGCATCAATGATATCCAAGCCCCATTCTTTTTTTTATTTTAATATGTTTTTATTAGTGTAATCACACATCATAATGAGGTTCAGAGTAATAGGAACATACATGTTCACAGCACTTGGTGAGCTCCCCCCAGGATTCCACCCGACTCCCTCCCCTTCTCCGTACTGAGATTGGCATTAATGATTTTGTATGTGGCATTATTTGAACACTTCTGAATGAAACTTCAGGACCAGGCTCCGACAGTGGTGGGATGTTGGAAGGTAGAGCTGGCCTGGAAGCCCAGGGCTCAGGCTCGCCAGTCCTCGGCCCTCCTCCACTCTCTACTGGATTATGGCCACTACCCAGAAGTTGCAAAAGAAGAGAACCTCAAGCCATCTGTTTGAGCTCTTAAAAACGTGTAAATTCCAGTCACAAGGCCAGTTGCTGCTATCACAAATTATCACAAACTTAGAAGCTTAAAGTAAAACAAATGTATTATCTTACAGCTGTGAAAAACAGAAGTCCAACATGGGTCTCATGGGGCTGAAAACAAGGTATCAATAGCGCTGCATCCATGGAGGGGATGAGAGTGAAGCTTCTGTCTTGTCTTTTCTGGCTTCTAGAGTCTGCTGGTACCCTTTGACTCTTGACCACTATTTAAATTTTCCCTTCTCTCTTTCTCTGACTCTCCCCTTTCCCTCTTCTATTTATAATGATCTACATGATTACTTGGATGGACCCCACCTGGATAATGCAAGGTAATCTCTCCCTTTGAGATTCTTACCTGAATCACATTTGCAAAGGTCCATTTGTCATGGAATGTGACAAATACAGTTTCCAGAAATTAAACTGTGAACACCTCAGTGGGCTGTTCTTTCACCTGCCCCAGAAGACAATGCCAGCTACACTTGAGTCTGCTCCTCTCCTCTTTCCTTCCTCATTACTATCATGACCTGCAATGGTACCCAGCCTGCGCTGCAGCTGCCTAGGATTCATCTGCCAGATGCAGATTCCATGGAAATTTCACACCACCATCAGCAGCAGCAGCAGCACACATCTCTGAGCTTGCTTTCTTGCCAGGACTGCACCAGGGTCACATCTGTACTGGTACAGTTCTCCCTCGCTTCCCACCCAATATTCCTGTTCCCCAGACTACCCTGCACTCTGGAAGTACAATATGTGACCTTTTTGTGAGTAGGAAAGTTCATATAATTAGTTCTGGCCAATAAATGACTCAAAGCTGAGCATTTCATTAATGGGATGAGATCTAGTGCCTTCTCTTCTCCCTCTGATTCTATGATCGGCCATATTCAAGGTGGGCGATCTTGCTGTCAACATGCAGAATAAGCCAGAGGTAAACTTTGTCACAGCCACTAATACTTGGGTGTTATTACTGTAGCATATCACCCAACTTATCCTGACTGCTACACTTTGCAAAGGATACAGAGAAGGAAACAGAGTAAACAGCACAACCTGTGCCAAACTGGATCTTTGTTCCCCTGTCCACATTCATAGGCCACAGAAGCTCTCCTATTTCTTTGATGAAAATGCCCATGACCTTCACCTTTTGGTTGATGGGCTTCTTTTGCAAGGTGGTAGAACATTTAGTTTCTGAACTGTATAACGATATACCCACAGACTTACCACTGGCAGAATGTAGTTGACCCTCTCTCTTCTTCAGCCATGAAATGAGAAGAGAACTGCAGGCATGTAGACTCCATGTCAGGAGGGAGAGAGTAGCAGGTGGTGCTGTTGGGCACCTAGCAACCTTCTCTCCCTTTATTTCTTGCAGTAAACCCTCAACATGGAAGTATGCTTATTTCTGGACAAGTAAGGAGTTGGGGGAACTTGGCAATTTGAATAGTAGTCAGCGGTGGAAGGGACTTAGGCTGACCTCTGGAGCAAGACGGCTCTGCATCAAGGAGGCTGTACAGCCACCCAGGCCTGGGCTGTGTGGACACTATAGGCTCTGTGGCTCCTTGCTTTGCTCTTTTTCCCTGGACTCTGCTGGAACTCTTGCCTTGGGCCAGTGGCTGGCATTGAGGCAGAGCCCCAGCAGCTGGAGATGGACTCCAGCCTTGTGCCAGAGGAGCAGCCAGAGAGCAGGAAGCCTGTGGATTGGAAATGGACTTGAAATATACTTGTATATGGACAGAAATATGCTTGTATCCTGGGATGAACAGTGCTGGAGTTTCTGCCTAGTCAGTTAGGGCGCCATCTCAGCAGCTGAGGTATGGGTGACTCGGGCTCTTGTGGAAAGCCTGAGAACCTGCCCCTCAACAAACAGCACTGTCTCTATGGAACCTGCCATCTGTGACCCAAATATCCAGACTAAAAACTTGCTGTTTTGTCTGCCTCAGAGTGTGGGTCAGTTGAGGAATGCCAGTAGAATATACAAAGTGTGTGTGTGTGTGTGTGTGTTTTACTGGTGATTGAAACCCAGAGGCATTCTACCTCTGATGTGCACCCCCAGCCCTTTTCAAGATTTTGTTTTGAAGCAGGGTCTCACTAGGTTGCTGAGAGTCTCACTACATTTGCTGAGGCTTTTCTCAAACTTGCAATCCTCCTGTCTCAGCCCAACTATTACAGGCATCACCACCATGCCGGGCAAATTGAGTCTCTTTTATATACATGGTTTTCTCCTTCCTGATCACCCATTCCAGTCCACAAGGACAGTGAGGGGGTCCTCTGTTCTAAAGTGTCTGTGTTTGCTTGGAAACTTCAGCTGTGTGGAGTCAGCCAGGACCAAGATAGCAGTCCTTTTCCAGTGATTGTTCACTTGCTGCTCTTCTCATTTCTTGAAACCACAGGGCGAGCGCTGTTGAGACTCACGGACAAAAAGCTTGAGCGCATGGGCATCACCCAGGAGAACCTCCGGCAGCACATCCTACAGCAGGTGCTCCAGCTGAAGGTGCGAGAAGAAGTCAGAAACCTGCAGTTACTCACACAAGGTATCCTGTCCTAACTAGAGGGTAATGGAAGGGGAGAGAGGAAGACAGAAACCTGTCATCATGACAAAAGGAAACTAGGGAGTTTGCTATTGTTTCTTTGTAGAAATTCCTTCATTTATATTTTTCTTTAAAGTATATAGGTTTAAAGACCACTCCCCCCCTCCATAGCTCAATGGAGGGAATGATGGATAAATGAGTACTAGATGAGCAAACCTATTTAGCCTCTTAAAATTAAAATATAGACAATAAAGAATTTAAGACTTGACTATTACAACCATATAATTTTTAACAGTAATCATTAATAACTTCAATATGTTGCGAGCACTTAAGATTCCCATAATTGTGGAAGTAATGGGGGGGGGCTAAAATTTGAAGAAAACTTTAAGTTACACTATATGTAATTTGTGTATCTACATAAGATTTGGTTGCTCTCATCCTCCATTGGCTATAGCCTTTATTATTTTCTTTTAATGCCCATTGTGCACCATTTTAAATGAAAGGATGATAAAATATGTGTCTTTGAGAGCCTTGGGTATTTTTCAATCTGCAGAATGTTGTAATTGCATGCATACTGATATTGGAGAAATCTGGGTCAGCCAAGTTTCATGTTATTGCATTTAGATTAACCCAGTAATAGTCCATTTGCCTAGAGGAAATAACGTACTGCCTGAAAGATGACTTCTCCAGAAGGATAAATATAGACTGTGAGTGATATGAAAATAGTATTGTTTATTTGATATGCATTATTTGAATTCGTCCCCAGAGACTCCCTGTGGTGAAGCTATAGGAACTGGTACGCTGAGTGATTTAAATTTGAATGTGACATACTGATATACTTTTAAGTTTCTTTTAAGAGGTAAACAGAAATAAGATTTATGACAAAAAAGTCCATCACCGTGCTATGTATAAGGTGGAACATATTGAAAATAACCTAGAAGTTCAGCAGGATGGAAAGAATCAAGTAATTCTGTTTAAATTCATGTGATACAGTATAATACAAGCACTAAAATTGCATTCTCACAGAAAGCACAGCACAGGAAAGTACGCAAGAAATGGGGAGGAAGCTGTGTGTAAAATTTTATGTATAATATGAGCCCAGTTTTGCAAATATATTATTATATATTCTTATTTGTACATAGAAAATGAACTGCAAGTCAATGTGCCAACATTTTGCTAACAGTTCTCTCTGGATGGTAGAATTGTGGGGCAATTGTTAATTATTTCCTTTATGTTCTTCTATGTTTTCCAAATCTCCTCCTAAAAATCCATATATGATGTTATGATCAGGAAATACACACCATTTTTGAGCTTCTTCCACTGCCCAGGTTCTGTTTAGTGTCTGCGATTCCCCTGCTCTTTCGTTTCCCTCCCGTGATTCATCCCGTGAATGAGACCCGAGCTCACCGAGCGTGGCCTTGACACCTCTCCTCCATTACTGTCCACCTGCAGTGTGTTTGCTTTACAAAATCATTTCTACAGCCTTCATTGCCCTGGATGCATAATATATAAGGCTTTTCCTGAGCTAGTACTCAAGTCTATTAAGCTAAATATATGTTTGGTTTCTGGGGAGGTAGTGCTAACTTCAGCTTTTCCAATGCTGCTGTCACTTTCTTTATCTTTGAAAAGCTGTGCATTTTGCATTTTTCTATCCCTTCCCTTTAGTTCCCTTTAGGAGAGACTACTGTCCGCTAGCTCTTGAATATTTTGACTGCAATCCTATTGCCTTTCTTATTGCTTGTCCTTTACACGTTAATGCTCAAACTCATTCTATGTTAGGCATCTTTGAGAAAAATCCATAGCCTTATTGAAGTGATAGTTTCTTTGCAAGAAAGAAACAGGAAACAAAATTGGCAAGTTGTTTTTAAAACTGATAATAGAGGTTCTAAAGACAGCTGAAGAAGCCTTAAAATATGAGAGGTCTAGGTTTGCTATAATGAGAATTGAAATTCCATTCCAGTCAAGGAAGCTGATTGGTTTAACATGTATATCATATGGAGATTCACAGTATGGGAGATCTGTGATTCAATATCAAATATTTGATTCTTTATTTCTGTAAATATTAATCAGAAGAAAAAACAATATGCTGAATGCATGCGCGCACACACACACACACACACACACACACAGATTTTGGAATGCCGCTTAGATTTTTGAAATTCCTGGGCCTCTCTCTTGTTTATAGAAATGGTTCAAATGAGACTGTCGTTCTGGTGTAATGCAATTAATTTTTGTTGTTGTTGTTGATTATATAAAGTACATTTAGGCTGCTACAATAAAATTCCTCAAACTGGGTAGGTTATAAACAACAAGAACTTATTTTTCATGTTTCTGGAGGCTGGGAAGGCAAGATCAAGACACTGGCAGATTCAGTGTCTAGCAAGGTCCTGTTCCTGTGCAGACCTCCTCCTCTTCCTCCTCACTGCTTCCTTACATGGCAGAAGCTGGGACAGATCTCTCTGGATCCCTCCCCCCTTTTCATACTGGGGATTGAACCCAGGGGTATCCTACCCCGAAGCTATACCCTCACCCCCCCCTTTTTATTTTGAAACAGGGTTTTGCTAAGTTGCTAAGGCTAGCCTTTGATACTTCTCATAATAAGGGTACTGATTAGCCTGGTATGGTAGAATACACCTGTAATCCCACTACTTGGGAAGTTGAGATAGGAGGATCACAGGTTCAAAATCAACCTCAGAAATTTAGCCAGGCCCTGAGAAGTATAGGGAGGCCCTGCTTCAAAATAAAATAAAATAGGGCTGGGAGTGTAGCTCAGAATCAGAACACCCTTGGGTTCAATCCCCAGTGCTACCAAATAATAAAAATAAGGTACTGATCCCCTTCCTTCATGACATAATCCCCTAAAAAAGGCCCCACCTCCTAATGCCTTCACCTTTGGGATTAGGTTTTTAACACCTGAGTTTTGGGGAGATGTAATAGTCAGACCTTTGAAGTAATCCATTTTTGAGGAAAAGGATTTATTTCAAAAGTGATTGAATCTCTTTTGAGCTTCCATCTTGTTTTTGGAGATAGTTTCAAAGTATAGGTTCTTGGAAAGAGCTTGAATGGTTGTCTTTAGGAGAACATCTAATTAAATTATGGTATATCTAGGCCCTGGAGTCCTCTGAAGCTCTAAACACAAGAAGGAAGAATACTAATACACACGGATCTCTGGGATGCCATGAGAAAAGAAGAAAACAAGAGCAGATCGATGTGTATAGAATGCTACACTTGCCAAAGAGGAAGACATGACAACGTTTATCCTATATGCCTTGTTTATATAAGGAAATGTGGAATGATACACAAGGAGCTAAGACAAGCGGGGCCTGTGGGACAGGGAAGATGGTGGATGGTGAGGGGATATATACCTTTAAACCACTTTGTATTTTGAAATATATGAGTGTATTAACTACTTTAAAGGAAAGAAATATTAAAGATATATAAGAAAGAGAACAAATGGATTTTAGCATCAGATAGACCCATATTTTAAATCCTGACCCTAATACTTATTATTATATTGCATCAGAGAAAATCCTTCATCTCTCTGGGCTCCAATTTCCTAATCTCGGAATTGGAGATCAATACAGACCGTCTGCTCAACCAGGAGGGATGAAGTAAGAATTAAAGGAGTTAAAATATAAATCATTCAGTAAAGAGTGACAGTAAGTACCAAATATACTTAGCTGTCAGTAGAAGTAACTTAATTAAATAAAGTTCATAAATTTATAGCAAGCCTTATTTTAGCATTTTTATTGAGGTCTATTCACATAACATATAATTTATCCACATAAAGTGTACACTTCAGTGATCTTTAGTATATTCACAGAGTTTTGCTACTATTACCATCTTCAATTTTAAACCATTTTCATCAGGCTATAGAGAAGCCCCAAGTCATTATTTCCTACCAATGTCCCCAATCATCAACTCCTGGAAAGGACTTATCTACTTCTGATTCTCATCATTTCCTATAAATTGAGTCATATAGTATAGGGTCTCTTATGACTGACTTTCACCTAGGATAATATTTTTAGAGTTCACCAATGTTTTAAGCATATGTCAGTATTCAATTTCTTTTTATTGCTGAATAATATTCCATTGTACAAATACACCACATTTTGTTTATCTAACAGTTGATAGCTATTTAAATTGTTTCTGAATTTTGGCTATTATCAAAATGCTACTTAGGTGAATGTTTATGTGAAATATTTTGAATAAACACATATTTTCATATTTCAGAGGGGTGTATACCTAGGAATTGCTGGCTTATATAGTAACTCCATGCAAACCCAAGCCAGAGGAGTGTCATTTACCAATTTACATTCCCACTAGCAGTGTTTGAGAGTTACAGTTGCTCCAGGAACTCACCAACACTTGTTACTGTCTTAAACCCCTTCTCATACATGCAAAGTGATACCTCCTTGTGGTTTCGGTTTGCATTTCTCTGATAGCTAAATGATGCTGAGCATCTTTTCATGTGCTTATTGGTCATTTGTATATCTCCTTTAGAAAACAAAATGTCTAGTCAGAACCTTGGCTTATTTTAATAGAATTATTTTTAAGTCTTATTTTTGACCCACACTGTTTATTTGTGATTACCTACCTTATTTGCTAGATATGGAGCTAAATGTTTTGCTGTCATTCCCAAAGATAAAACATCCTCAAAGGAAGAAATCTTACCCTCACTACAGATGCTTAAAAGAACCTACCACATACTTTAAAATCAATTCCAAAGTGAAACAACTAAATGCATTCTAAAGGTTTTTCTCTCAAAGAAGCAACACTCCTCATTTGAATATAGAAATTGCATACATGCACATGCACATGCACATACACACATATGCACACACACGACATTAGTTGTTACCAGTTTGCAAACAGACCTCCAAATTAGACACATTCATCTGGAAGCTCATTCTGCAGTTTTGTTGTTTGCAGTACTGGAGATTGAACCAAGGGCACTCTACCACTGAGCTACATCCCCAGCCCCTTTTTATTTGTCTTTCATATTTAAAGTTGCCAAGGATGGCTTCAAACTTTTGGTCTCCCAGCCTCAGCCTCCCAAGTCATTAGAATTATGTCTTTGCCACTGTGCCTGGCTCGTTCTGTGGTGTTTCTAGGGGAAATAATGCAATAGATAATTAGTCCTACCTTTCTCGTGTTCATTTGCTCTTTTAGAACTTGTCTTGAGCTTTTGCTTCTGCACCAGTCTTTTCATACAATTGGCTGGAAGCTTCATGGCTATGGCCAAGATGTTCACAAATGGACCAGGAGGACTTCACCTAACCACTGGTTACTTGAACACAGGGAAGATGAGTTCTTTGTCCTGTGTTTCTTGCTCTCCTATTCCTGTATGCTGACCAAAAAGACAATAATTGAAAGTCCTTTAAAAAAAATCATGTGGTAGATGCATAGTAAGTATATCAGCTTATAATCGCTATCAGTGAATCATGATGAAAACTCCTGAATGGGCGCATCTGAAGCCAGAACCATCCTTCGGCTTAAATCCTGGGTTCTGACTACCCTCCTCTTATACACAGTGGTCCCAAAACTACTTGACATTTGCAAGTAACATAATTGTTCAGCCTTGTTTTGATGCCATCCTTTGGTGCTTTTCAGGGGATTCTCTCCTCTACTAACCTTTTGGTCTTCTGTGTCCTGTCCACGGAGTGGCTGGATGTCACTCTGAATGTCTTGCATGATTGCATGTTCTTGCTGGAGAGTCAGCTGAGTCAGGTTACTTATAGTTGTCTCTTGGGAAACAGAATGTGAAGTTAGAAAATCATTATTGTACTTTCCTTCTGCTTGATGCATGAGAGATGGGGGAAAGGTGCTTTATATAACAGAGCAGCAGTGAAACTTATTTTTCGCTCCTTCAATCCATAATAAAAGATATGAGGGGCATTCTTGGCATTTTAGTAATGGACATGATTTCCAGGAAGAAAAACTCCCCAGGAATACTGAATCCTGCTTTTCATATAGCTAGTGAATATTAAATATTTACTATATACAAAGTATGCACTAGTTGCTACATCAATATCTAACATTTTCCTACCATTACCAGTAGTTTATTAGTCCCCATATACCTACAGGAAAAAGTGAAGACCAGGAACCTAAATAACATACCTGAAGTCAGAGAGCTGGTAAAAAGCATGGCACAGTCTACCAGACTCTACAGCAAGCTCTTATCCAGTACATTTCACTGTCTCTGAACTGTCAGGTGGAATAATTCCATCTCAGAATGTTAATTAAATGAGATTTTGTGTGGAAATCATATACCACAATTGATTGGCATATGAACTATTCCAGGAATTAGAAATCTTTGTGAAGGACCAGAGAGTAAACATTTTAAACTTTGAAGGACATATGATGTCTGTCACACTTACCCCACTATGAAAAAGAACCATAGATTATACTGAAATGACTTGGGCATAGCCATGTCCCAATAAAACTTTATTTACAAAAATAATTACTGGTACACATAAATAGAAACATTCATTACGGTGAAGAGGCAAACTATGAAATGAGAGAAAAATATTTTAAGTAGTATATCTGGTTAAGAGGTTAATATCTCCAACACCACCAAAATAACCAATTTCAAAACAGGCAAAGAAACAGTTCAAATAAGGTTTGTGTTCATTCATGAAGGTATCACTACCAATCTCACTAATATATATGGGGAGTGAGGAAGGAGGAATAGAGTGGAATATACAGGGAAATACATCAAACAACATACGCATATCACCTTAAATTTACTATAATGTTTAATTACAATGTACCAATAAGCCGGGCGTGGTGGCGCACGCTTGTAATCCCAGCATTCGGGAGGCTGAGACCGGAGGATCCAGGTTCGCGGCCAGCCTCAGCTACCTAGTGAGGCACTCCACAATTTAGTGAGACCCGGTTTCAAAATAAAGAATAAAAAATAGGGCTGGGGGTGTAGCTCAGAGATAGAATGCCCCTGAGTTCAATCCCCAGTAGCGCAGAAAAAAAAAATGTACCAATAAAAGCATAAAAATGGGCAGTGGGCTGAATAGATAATTCTCCAAATAAGGTATGTAAATGTCCAACAAGCATATGAAAATATGCTCATCGCTAATTACTAAAGTGTAAATCAAAGATGCAATGAACTATAAATTCACACCCATGAGAATGACCACTATCAAAATAATATAAAATAATAAGTATTGATAAGAATATAGAAAAATTTAGTCAGACTCAGCAGTGCATACCTGTAATCCCAGCTACTTGGGAGGCTGAAATAGGGGGGTTACAAATTGGAGGCCAGCCTAGACAGACCCTAATCTCAAAAGAAAATAAATGGTCTGAGATATAGCTCAGTGGTAGAGTACTTGTTAGAATGTGTGAGGTCCTGGGTTCAATCCCCAATGCTGCCAAAATAATAATAATAATAATAATAATAATAATAATAATAATAATGTAGAGAAATTAGAATTCTTGTGTACTATTAGTGGAAATGTAAATTGGGTAACCATTTTGGAAAATAATATGGAGACTCCCCAGAAAATTAAAAATAAGATTGCCAAATTATCTAGCAATACCACTTTGGGGAATATATCCAAGATTATTTAAAGTAAAAATTTAAAGAAATTTGTGTACAGCCGTGTTCATTGCAGCATTATTCACTATAACCAAGGTATGGAGGCAACCAAAATGTCTCTCAGTGAATACAAAAAGAGTGCATATAGATGTCCGATGGAACATTATTCAGCATTTAAAATGAAAGAGATCTAGTCACATGCTACCACATAGATGAACCTTAAGGATATTATGCCAAATGAAATAAGCCAGTCATACAAGGACAATTAATGTGGGATTTCATTCACATGAAGTATCTACAGTAGTCAAAATGGTAGAAAGTAAAAGAGCTACTGCCAAGGGCTGGGGGGAAGAACAATAAATATGGTTACAGAGTTTCAATTTTGCAAGATAAAAATAGGGAGATCTTTTGCACAATAAATTCAATATATTTATCAATACTGAACTATACACTTAAAAATAGTTAAGATGGTAAACTTAATGTTACATGTTTTTTACCACAATAAAAATATTACTACATTAGAGTTTGTGGACTCCTGCTTTACAAAGTCAAAACTGTCATCTTTTGATGACATCAAGATTATTGATTTTATTCATGGCATTTTCCCTTTTTGAGTTATAAATTTTTCCTCTATCCCTAAGGGTGGGATAGTTTGGACCCACTCCTGGGTCATTCCTTACAGTGACTTTCTTAGCTACAAATATGTGGATAATATAAAAATGCATCAGCAACTATGAGATTTGGGTAAATTCAGGCAACAGAAAGCAGTATTTCAACCAGAAGATAAGGCAGATGATGGTAGTAAACACTGTCATCTTTGAATATCTTTATAATTAGTGCTTGCAAAATGGAAAAAGAAGAGCATGATTATTTACCAGGGCCAGTTTTGGCTCATTAAACATTAGTGTTTCCCAAGGGACTTTTTTCTACATTGTCCAAATATATGTGTCAAAATTTAGTTGGGAATTGCATGACCAGATGGACTTTTCCAAAGCTCTGTCTTTTGGAATGACAAAAATAAGAAACACTGTATTCCAATCCAAGAAGACTTTTCAGAATTATGTATACAGAATGAGTATTTTAGTCCAGTCACCTCCGCAGGGATACTTTAGCAACTGAAGTAGGCCATCTGAACCAAAATGGGCCATCTGGTCCCCCACCTTGCTTAAAGAAGGGTGTCTTATAGAATAGAGCAACAGCCCGTTGGGAAAATACCCAATCACACTCTATAGACTTGAGCACCAAGATCAAAGGAAATTAGAAGATGCCTCATAATTATGCTACACTCTGGTGTTTTTCTCTTATTTTTATTCAGGTATAATATACATATAGTAAAATTCACCCATTCTTAGTGAACAGTTCTGAAGCATTGGCAAATGTGTACAGTTGTGTAACCACCGTTACAAACGAGATATGAAAGTTCTATCACTCCAAAAAACATTCCCCCAGTGATTCTTTTTTTGTCTGCCTCTCTTATTACTTCTACCATCCGACAACTACTGATAATTTTCTGTCCCTACATAAATCATTGTCCTTTTCCAGAATGTCATATAAATGGAATCACAAAGTCGGGCTTCTTTGCCCAACCAAAACGCACTGAGACAGAGTGAAACGGCAGCGTGTGTCACTGTCGCATTCACTTTCACTGCTGTGGTTGGATGTGTTTGTTTATCCGCCCCCCAGTTAAGAGTCATTTTCATTGTTTGCAGTTTTGTAGAACACCAATAAAGCTACTGTAAGCATTCATATAAACCAGTGTGTAAACATCAGCTTTTATTTGATTGGGGAAGTGTGTGGAAGTGAAATTGCTGATTTGTATCATAAATATGTGTTTTACCTTGTAAGAAACTGCCAGGTCAGTATTCTTAAGATAATAAAAGCAGAATACCAGGATTGGAGACTGACCATAATACATATAAAATATCAGAAGATTTTCTGAAAGATCATTGCATCTTTGTAGAAGTCCTACCTAGTACTTCCTGGAGCTACTACCATCTTGAGAGGCCCCTGATGTCCTGAGAGTTGCTTGTAAACCATCTCAGAGTAAGTTCAAGGTCAAACATGCTTACTGTTAACTCATTTATTCAAAAATGTTTCTATGTACCAGGCAATATAATAGGGTTTTTCCCAGTTCCCACTGAGAAGTGCTTCCTTTTATCTCTCTTCTAAAGAAGGAAATCTAGTAATATTTCCTATACCCGGGACAAAAAATAGGAACATTAGATTCCCTTTGATGCATATATGCATATGTCCGATGGCCTTGTTTTCTAGTATCTCCCAAGCTGCACTATTTGAATTGTGACACTGCTGTTACAAATCTGATATCCCCACCAATTTTCTTCATACCCAACTCTTCTTTCTTATCATTGGTTAATTTTGAGCTTTTGTTGGCTGATGCTCACCTGTTTTTGTGAACATAATGGTAATGTTTCTCTTGTCTTTCCCTCTGCTCTTTCCCATAGCTCCTTCTTGAACTAGTGTGCACACTGCCTTCCTCCACCACTTCCCGAATGCTCCTGGGGCAGCTTCTCTTAGTTCTTCTCACTTCACAAGCTCTCTGGTGAACCTTCCCCACCCCATTACTATAGCCTTCCTATACTTGATGTTGACTTTCAGATTTACATTTTAGACCTCCCCTGAAGATTAAGGTCTTTATCCTTACTCTTCCTAGCAGAGGTAAACCCTCTGAATATTCTACCAACATGCCAAATTTAAAATGTTTCAATGTAACCCTGCTGTCTTTCCCATCATCTTCCCAGTCTGTTCTTCCTCCTGGATTTCCTCTCAAAGTTATTGTTGCCATTACTCACTCCAGAGCCTGGCAAGGAAGGCTCACAGGCACCTGTAGTTGGTCCCATTTCCTCACAACTCACATGTATCAGTGAGTAATCCTCCTGAATTCTGTTTGTGAAATGGGATTCCAGCTGGGCATGGTGGTACATGCCCGTAATCCCAGTACTTGGGAGGCTGAGAGAAGAGGATCACAGATTTGAGGCCAGCCTTGGCAATTTAACAAGACCTGTTTCAAAATAAAAAATAAAATAGGGGTGAGGATGCAGCTCAGAGGTAGAATGCCCTGGGTTCAATTCCTAGACCACACACAAAAAAGAAATGGGTTCTCAGTCTCTCCCTGCCTCATCTACCACCCTTATCACTATGGGGATCCATCCATCCTTAGCTCCTTCTGAAGTGGTTAGTTAGTCCACCTACTAGTTATCATTTGATCTCTAGTCTTCTCTGCTTCTTCATCTATCCTTCAGTTACCTTTCCACTGCTATAGTTAATCTAAATTTTTTTTTTTTTTTTGCAGTACTGGAGATTGAACTCAGGGTGATTCTACCTTCAAGCTATACCCCCAGTCCTATTTTTTTATTCTTTATTTTGAAACCAGGTCTCACCAAGTTGTGGAGGGCCTCACTAGGTAGCTGAAGCTGGCTGCAAACCCAGATCCTCTGGTCTCAGCCTCCTAAATGCTGGGATTACAAATGTGTGTCACCACGCCCAGCTCCTAAATATATTTCTGATAACATTATTTATATCCTTTTGGTGGCTCACAGTTGCCTACAGAATAAAATCCAAACTTCTTAGCATCCCTTAGAAAACCATTCTAGAGCATTTCATATGTATGTTAACTTTGGTCAAGTTGCTTGCCAGATATTATGATACTTCAGTAAAAATAGGAATTCCACAGGATTGTTATGATTATGGTATAAATAGAATTCTTATCACTTCTTCTGAGAAGCCTTCCCTCACCTCTCAGGCAGAACCAATCATTTCCTGCTCTGCATTACCAAGTCCTTTGTCAATGTTAATAATACTGTATTCATCACACGGTACCCATTTGTTCTTCTGTTCATAAGCTCCAGACCCTGTGGTAGTAGGTTCTAGGGAAAAAGAGGAGCAGTTATTTCAGCAATCAGGATAGAGTGTTGTGTGCCATTATAGAAATGTATAGATCTATAAAGATGGCACAGAACTGGAACTTAGCCTCACCTTGGAATAGGTGGAATGAAGAACACTTGCCAAAGGTATAAGACATGAACTAGTTCTTGAAGGATAAAAGATTTGGCAGGTGCACAAAGGTGGGTGTGAAGCAGAAGGAGCCCATATGGAGTGTGGTAGCACAATATCGCTCTGTCTCCCCTGCAGATTGTAAGCAACCTCAGTGGTGATCTGATTTTGCTCATTTAAATTTAATCATTAGCCAGGCATGGTACTGTATACCCATAATCCCTGTACTTGGGAGACTGAGACAGGAGGGTCGCAGATTCAAGACCAGCCTCAGCAACTTAGGGAGACTCTCAGCAACCCAAGAGGTTGTTTCAAAACAAAAAATGAAAAACTGGCTCAGCAATAGAGTGTCTCTGGGTTCAATCCCCAGTAACACATATACATTTAATTGCTGCACTTTTCTCTCACTTTTCTGATTCTATCTCATTGTCCATTTCATCTTGCAGCAGCAAATACAACGCCAATTTTTATATGGATTTGTAATGAGAAAGGGAGAGTAGCTACAAAGCCATTTAGGATCCTCTTTCTCCATAAGCAACATTACCCAGAATCTTTTAATTCTTTCTTTTTTTCCTTCTTTCTTCCTTCCTTTGTTCCTTTCCTTCTTTTTTTTTCTTCCTTTCTTTCTTAATCTTATTTACTCCCTTGTGATCATTTTGTATTGACTTGACCAGTAAAGACAATGGCAGGAGCTCTGAAATATATAACCCTCCCTCCTGCTTTGAGTTGTTGTACCTAAAATTTTCATTCTTAAATGTTCTCCTGAGTGACACTGTCAAGTAGGTGCAAAGTGAACCTTTTCCGCGATGCCCCAATTAATTGCTCAGAGGCTCATGATGGATAGAGATGTTAGATGAGTAATCTTCCAGGATTTTCTGCAGATTTTTCTTCTGTGATTGAAGTCTCTTATTACTTCATTCAGTATCATTTGATTATGTTCTGCCAACTACATGTCCCTTCCCAATTTCCTCTAAGACAGTTTTTCCTCAAACTGCTACTTCCTCGAGCTTTCCCCTGACACACTTCAGAATCTTCATATCCCGTTATGCAAATTCTGTAGTAAGGAATATTTCTAATTTTATCATATCTTTAAGCTGCCAGAGAAATTCTTCTTGGTGTGAACTTTATATAGAGAGGACTAAATGCAAGCCCTTTTTAGGGATTATGAAAATCACCTGCCAGTTTACTAGTAGGGTTTAGAATTATGCCATGTACCTTGGATTAGTATCCACTCTTATTACATTTTCATTCTGGGAGTCCATTATGGCTAATTCATTCAAAAAGGTATTTTGTTTGGAGTAAGGTTAGAAGTTGACTCCCACTTCCTATCTGTTGCATTCTTCATGATACAAAAAGATTTTCCTATTCCAGTGCTCCAGTTGGTCTCTCTAACCTGTATATGTGAGAAGTGGCCACATGTTATTTTTCTAATTTGGACTTGTTCTTTCAGTAACTATCCTTATCATTACTCAGTGTTTTATGTCTTTCTTTTCAGGTTAATGAGTAACTGTGGAGGAATCTCAAAGACTCCAAATGTTTTTTGTTTGTATCTACAAAGTTCACCAACCTCAATACTCTTTATCATCGACCACTTTCTATTTAAGTGTTCTTGATGAAATTACATATTTAATGCCTCTTATATGGACAGTTTGGGATGGTCATGGGGTCGCATTATGTTACTTTGACTTCATGGCTTGAGTATAAATGTGAAGGATTTCAAATGACTGATATTTCATTGAAGATATATGCATCATGGGTTTTCTGCATCTGATACTGGTTTCTTTCTTCAGGATAAGTCTAGATTTTCACTGTTGGTGATATCACCTCTGGGGGACATGGGATCCATTCATGAAGGCACTAGTAGCCTCGGGTACAATGGGAGGGGTTGCTTTGTTTACATATGTCCCTATCCCTTGAATTTCATTATGATGTGAGATTACAATGCACTGATAAAAGTATAATAAAGAGTAAATATAAAAATAAGAGGTCAGTAAAAATGCTCGAGAGGGCACTGAGTAATTTTTTTTTTCTAAAAAAAAAAAAAAATGTTAAGCCAGTTAAGTTTTGAATCTGTGGAGACTCTGCAGTCTGGTCTCTGTGGTGGTCAAATGTCCCATGGGCTTTTTTTTTTTTTTTTTTTAGATAGGTGGTTGTATTAGAACAATATTATTTTGCGGAAGAAAGGAAATCAAAGCCATTTTTCAGAGATACGTTGAGCTGCTCTGGCTATTCTGAGAAGAAACAGAAGAATATGCCAGCTATGTGATTTAGGATTTATGTTCCTAGTATTATATATTACCAAATTTCTTAGCCTTTTTCTTTATGGCCACCAATCCTCAATATGTGACTTTAAGTGCCACACAGTGTAGATGTTCCATCCTTTCCTTGCATCCAGAGGGTATCACATGCATCAACTACACTGTGGGTAGACTCTGCAGTTGTACAACCATTTGTTCAGCCTTGCAACCCAGGCAAGAACCAAGTCTATTATATTTCTCTGAGATCATCCCTTTATTATTAGTTTCCCCTTTTCATTTTATATTTTTAGTAGCAAGTTATAGTCATTCATTCAGTAATTCATTCAAAAACCATTTCTCAAGAACCTACCATGTGCCAAGCACTCTCTGTATGCTGTATGATAGGGATTATACAGTGATGAGTGACAATTTTTCCCTGCAAAGATAAATGAGGAAGACAAATGTGCAAAATATTATAGCACAGAAAGGCTTGAGAAGTGACAGAAGTAAGGAGGGACGTCTGTAGGACTCATGTAGGAAGGATATCCAATCCAGAATAAAAGTGTCAGGAAGGCTTCCAAGAGAAAGCAACCTCTAGATTGAGCCAGGGATTACAGTTAGCTAGGTGTGTTCATTTTCCATTTAGTCATCAAACAAATATAAAATTGTCAAGGTGCTAAGAGCTTTGGAGAGGTACAACATGTTATAAAGGACATTTACTATAAAACTATATTTACTCAGTGTTTGCTCTGTGACAGGCTTTTGGTGAAATTAGAGTAAGATAGACATGGTTCTATATACATGGATTTTACATCTTAGTAGGAAGACACTAATCCACAAGGAATCATAGTAATGAGGAGAGTGAAAGGAGAGGGAACATAAATTATGCTTTGGGGAGTGAGTAAGTAGAGGGACTTCCCTGGCTCCAAGGGATGAAGAAAATCTTCAGGAAGCTGAGGTCTAAGAAAAGAAAGAGGAGTTGGCCAGGATAGGTGGCGCCTGGAAACTATAGAAAGAAAAATGTTCCAGTTCAAAGAGACAGCCTGTTCTGAGGCTTTAGTAGGGTTCTGAGAGACAAACCCATAGGATATGTATAGATAAATGAGAGCAGATTTATTATGGGAATCGACTCGCACAATTATAGAGGCCGAGAAGTCCCACAATCTGCCATCTGCAAGCTGAAAAACCAGGATGCTGCTGGTGCCATTGAGTCCCAGTCCAAAGGCTTGAGAATAGGGGGAGCTGCTAGTGTAATTTCCAGAGTCCAGAGGCCCAGGGATCAGTAGCTCCGATACCAGTGTCAGTCCAAAAGCAAAAGAAGGTTCCCAACTCAATAAGAAAGAGAACTGGCCCTTTGTCTGCTCTTTTGTCCAGTTCTTGCTTTCAATGGATCAGGTGATGCCCTGATCCTGTTTACTCCGCCTACTGATTTCAGTGCTCATCTCTTCTGGAAACACCTTCATGGACACACCTAGAAGTAATGTTCTATGACTTATCTCAGCATCCCTTAGCCTAGTCAAATTGGCCTATGCAGTAAACCATCACAGAGGCCAAGGTGGAAGAGGAAGTTTGAAGCATTCCAGGAGCATGAAGAAGGCTAATAGTCAAGAGTGAGTGAGAAGGGAGGAAGGACGGCAGGAAGGTAAGGAAGAGACCAGGTGGTAGAGTGGATCCTTGTTTGCTCTCCTTGAGGAATCTATCCTGAAGACAGTGGGGAACTATTAAAGGATTTTGAACCAGACTGTCCTAATGAAATTTATACAACAAAAGATGAGAAGATTCACTGAAGGAGAACAGATGGGAGGCCAGGCATCTGGTTAGCAGGCCATTACATTGACATGCAGGAGAGGATGGAAGCCTGGATGAAGGTCGTGGCAAATGAGGATGGAGAAAAGTCAACAGAACACTGGGCAACCTGGAGTGATAGATAGGGAAACAGTAAGTAAGAGGTTTTGGAAGTGTTCCCCTTTCACTTCTCTTCATGTATTCTTCTCCCCCAAATCTAAGACCTCCCTACAGCAGAATTCGGGGGGAATATTTCTTCAAAATGTAGATTCCCGGACCTTACCCTGACCTGCCGAATTAGCTTCATCACCAGTGACTACAGTGTGCATGCAGAAGCTTCAGGGCCACTGCACAGCACTGTATGACCGGAGCAGGTGGGACATCCATGGGGCATGCAGCCCAGCCAGCCCCTGAGCAGCCTCAGAGGAAAACACCTTTTGACTTTAGTGAGTTTGCTTGTCCTAACCAGGTGATTTCAGAGGAAATCGTCATCTCTTGGATAGATATGAAAGTATTCCATCTTAAAACCCAAGTACAATGAAGGCATCTAACACCTTACCCTGCAGGAGATGTCTCCAAGATCTAAGAAAATGTCCACCCTCTACAGTTCTCAAAAGAAAAAGCCAATGGAATCCCACCTACTCCCCTACACAAAATGAAACAATTAACAAGGTACTTTATCCAGAGACACCATTTCCAGTACTTGGCAGGTATAAGGAAAAAGCTGTCATCATAGTACCTTATACATATAGAAAAGGAGAAGAAAATAAAGTTGAAAGAGAGCAGTTCCTTCTGCCCTAGATATTTTGTTTGTTTTTGAACAAAGATACAGGCTACCAAATCTCTAGTTTATGATGAAATGGAAGTCTGTAACTAATATTAATTGTGCAATTATTTACTCATTTGACATTTTATATTCTATATTCAGTCCTTCCAATAATTTTGCAAAATAGATATCATGAAGCCACTCAATAAGTAAATAAACTTACTTCTTCAGAGAGCTGCTAGGCCTGCCCAAGATTACACAGCCAAAACATGGTTGTATTCAGTAGTGTTCTCAAGAGAAATAGAATCAGTAGTATGTAGATATAGAAAATGATGAATTATTAAAGATAAGTTCACACTATCATAGAGGCTGAGAAGCCCCAAGATCTGTGGTGAGCAAACTGGAGACTCAGGAGAGCCTGTGGTGTCATCCTGTTCCAAGTACAAAGGCCTAAGATCTAGAAGAGCAGATAGTATCAGTGCCAGTTCAAAAGCTGGCAAGTTCAAAACCCAGGGAGAGCTGATATTTCAGTGCAGGTTCAAAGATCAGAACAAACCAAGATCCCAGCCTGAGGCAGGCAGACAGGAGGAGGAGCTCCCTCCTACCTGCAGGAAGGTTTCACTGTGTCCAGACCTATAGCTGATTGGATGGAGCCCACCCACACTGGGTAGGGCCATCTATCTGCTTTGCTATGACTACAAATACAAAAGGTAACTTAGTGCTAAAACACAGATACTACCAGAATAATGTCTAACTAGATATCAGGGTACCCCATGGCCCAGGCTAGTTAACACATGAAATTGACCATCACAGTAAGATGACTAGTTGCCTCCAAATTAATGCTCTCTGACCTACCTTTCTGCTATGAAGTACATCATGTTTCAAAGGCTTTTGTTTTCTTTTACAAATAAATCATTGGCTGTGGTGCACTTTAACAATTAATACTTGTGCCTACTCAAATAAAAGATTTCTCCTAATAGCTTATTAGATACATAGTTATCACCCTCCATCTTGCAATTTGCATTACTTTGGACCTTAAAGAATGGGTGGTGTGTGACTTTTCTGAACTACCTCCTGCCTTTCTGAGGTTTGGGGACACTAAGAAATCAAATTTGTTTATCTCCTAACTTGACATCATAATGAAGCAGAGATGACTAGCATTTCCTGATGTGCTGCCCCATCCCCCAAATATCCTGAGTGGTCTTTATCTTGTTAGGTCAATGACATAAAATTTTTGTTACTTGCCATTTTAATTGATTCAGTTGAAATTGATGTAGCAAACTGAGTGCACAGAAAATTATTAAATGACCTGGAACATTTCAAGTGTCTTCTATGTAAGAAGTGATATGGTTCTGATTTATACATTTGAACCCTTGTTCTTTCCAAGTTACATCAGAGAACAAAACTGATGGTTAGTGCTAAAAACTGTTAAACATTATTAAGGGTGGTAGTATATGAGAATTCTGAAAATATTGAAGAAGTATTTGAGTATACTTTTCAGTTCATCTCATTTCTAGCATGTGGTTGATGTCATGATTCATTTTTACTGTAAACTAAATACAAAGATATTTATCCTTACTCCTAAGAATCAGGGAATTTGGTTTTTCAAAATTCAGACCTTAAGAGCCGGGTATGGTGGTGCACGCTTCTAATCCCAGCATTTGGGAGGCTGAGACTGGAGGATCCGGGTTCGTGGCCAGCCTCAGCTACCTAGTGAGGCACTCCGCAACTTAGTGAGACCCTGTTTCAAAATAGAGAATAAAAAATAGGACTGGGGTATAGCTTGGAGGTAGAATGCCCTTGAGTTCAATCCTCGGTACTGCAAAAAAAAAAAAAAAAAAAAAAAAGATGAAATAACAGAATAGATTTTGTTGACTTAAGGTTGTTTTGTTTTGTTTTCATTAATTGACCCTCTCCTGAGTTTTGATTATCTTTTTCTCCCCCTCCCCTACTCCATCCTCTGACGTGTTGTGAATTGAGCCCAGGGTCCCACATATGCTAGACAAGTGCTCCAACAGCAGTTACATCCCTAGCCCTTATATTAAATTTTATTTGGAAACAAGACTCTGTTGCCCAGGCTGACCTCCGATTTGTAGTTCTCCTGCCTCAGCCTCCCAAGTAGCTGGGATTACAGGTATGTGCCTACATGCCTGGCTTGGGTATTTCCTTTTTTATATGAAGAGTTCTATTAATTTTGGTCTAGCAGGATTTGACATGTATTTAAACAAAAGTGGTCTTTGATTTTTGTTATGTTCTTTAAAGTTTAAATGTGCATTACTGTTTGTACTTTCTCATTCTTTTTCCTCTTTTTCTCTTTACTTCTTTTTCCTCCTCACCCCACCTTACCTCTCCCCCCAAATGTACTCCTGAGCTGAAAACTCCTCACAGCCCAGGGAAGAGCTATTAGAAATTTATTAATTAAGGACCAGTTTCTGCTTCTTTGTCAGTAGTAATCATTTGCTTTAGGACTGATTTTCTGCTTTAATTAAATGAAAATGTCATTCTGTCAAATGAATTCATTTATATTTATTTATCCAGTTCTCCAGGCTTGCATTTCTTAGTAGGGACTTGGGCTCATCACATTTGTTCACAGAATGAACTGAAAAATGCCTCTTAGATCAGTTTAAAAGACTCACAAATGATCTCTGCACCCTGCAGAAGGACTATATAAACAAAGCTGTGATTAGCAAATGTATGAATGGGCTGTTCTCTCATGGAGATGTTATGTAGGTGCAGATAAGATACACATTTGAGTGTGTTTGGGCATACACATGCACCTGTGCATGCCAGAGCAGGAAAACGAGGAATACCCATCTCTGTGGTCCCTTCGGATCAATCTTAAGTGTCAACAGTAGTATGTTAACCACCTGTGTGTTTGTATTTACCTTTTCAAAATGTTAATTGAAGGTGCAAGTTTAAAGTCTATCCTGTTTTCCCTCAAAATTTTTAAAAAATTATTTATTGCATATTGTCATCTAACCTAGTAAGTACTTTAAAAGATTAAAATGTAATAAACATATTCATTCATTCATTCAACAACTTATGAAGTGCCTACTTTGTGTCAGATGAAGAACTGGAAATCAGTGATGCACAGTGCAGTCTGAGTTCATGATCTTGTGGAGTATATGGCTCCTGGCACGTAGTAGGTATCTAGCAAACCAAAATGAGCAAATGAATGAATCTTGCAGGAGAGCTAGACAATAGACTAGTAATTATTGAGTTATTGATTACATGAAGCCCTCACAGAGAATGTTATAACTTATGAGATTATACAGTAGAGACTAACAAAGTCTGATTGAAGAGAGGTCAGAGAGGGTGTCCAAGAAGAAGGAACATTGATGCTAAGATATTTCACTCCAGCAAACACTAGAGTTGGCAGGTGGTTGGCATGAGGTGAGGCAACATAATTATGAAAAAGCTAGACCACCAGCACCTTTTAGGCCCATTAAAGATGTGGGTCAGACCCCTAATAACTTGCACACTCATTGAAGAGTTTGAAGCAGAGACATAACCAGGTTTCATTTTAAGACAATAACTCTGACTACTTCATAGAGAGTGTACAATATATTGGGGAAGAGAGAGGAAGCTCACATAATTTATTTCTATCCCCACTGTAAAAAAAAATCATTATAAACATGTTGGCTTAGAAGAAGCCACAGATCTGGAGTGCAGAATTCCGAAATGAGTTTCCTTAAGCTAAAATCAAGATGTCCATAAAGCGGTGTTCCTTTTAGGAGCTCCAGAGGAAAGTCCATTTCATTGCTCTCACTGGACTTTAGAAGCCACCCACAGTCGTTGACTGGTAGCTTTCTTCTTCCATTTTCAAATCCAATAAGGTCAGGCCAAGTCCTTTCAATATACCATCTCTCTGGTTCCCCCTCTTCTACTTCCTTCTTCCACTTAAGGGGACTCTATGAATATATTGGGCCAACCTGGATACTTCTGGCCTCATCTCTAGATAAACCACAATTCCATCTGCAGCCTTGATTTTCCTTTGCTACTATGTTCACTGTGATAGGCTCCACAGTGTATACACCCCGTTCAACGTCCCTCCCTTGAGAGTGGGCAAAGCTTATGCATGCGATGTGATTTTTCTCCCTTGATGAGGTTGTGTTGTTAAGCAAAGGAGATGAGATTTTGACAATATAATTAAGGTCTCAGTCATTGGATTTCAATTAAACAAAAGGGGTAGATCATCCTGGGTGGGCCTGAGTGAATCAAATGAAAACTCTTTTAAAAACAGACTAGAGGGGAGGGAAGATGGCGTCCGAGTGAAACATATCTCCTTAGGCACTGAGAGACCGAAGCAAATCTGCCATTAAAACAGCTTCTTAACAGAAGAAAATAAAAAATAAAAAAAAAGGCAACAAAAAAGTGAAATTTGAACTACAACCAAAGAGACTGGGGTCATTAGAGAGGCAACCAGGGAGTGCAAACTAGCCCGACTGAACGGCGGCTTGGCACCAGGCCATGAGCCGCATGGCGGCCAGCCAGACGTCGGAGTCGGCTAACACTGCTGCAGATCCAGCGACAAGACAGATGTGTAATAAGCTACTTCAGAAATCCACACCCTACCCAGGTGGTGGATCCCCGCACCTTCCACAGTGTCGGTGGGACAACCAGATGACCAGCGTAAGCTCCACAGGACCACCCCAGCGCACCTCTCACACCACTGCACTGCGAAGCTTGAATTAAAACTGCCGCAAACCCAGCCTCTTGACAGAAGGAAAGAGGAACAAAGCAGTAGAAGAGAGAATGAGGCAACGAGAGCAGCTGAACAGAACCCAAGGAAAACAAGGGAGCCGGCGCGCGCCTCGAACCATGGCCACCATTTTGTGAGCCATCATTTCCCCAGGCCGGACTCTGCCAGCTACTCTGACCATCATCGTCCTCATGCACCCCCAGTGACCAGAGGTGGAGTAAGCAACTGCGTTTAACAGCAAGAACAATAGCACAGGAAAACGCCTGGGAAAACCATCTTAAGCCTGCGCCAAGGTCACCCAGCTCACCGCTCCCACCGGAACCAGAGCAGCAGGGATCTGTAAGTTGAATTGCACCCTCAGGTCCCCCTATACAAAGGACAGACTCAGTCACCTGCCCTTCTAGTGATTAGATAGGAACAGAAGTGCAGGAAGAACTCAGTGCACATAGGGCATTTGAAAATGCCCGGCATTTAGACTGCACTCCTGCCATCAACAAAAGTGGGGTGAGAGACGCAGACAGGCCCTGTGGAAAGCTTAGAGGCACAAGCTTGCAGCAGGAGAGGCATCAGGGGAACCCCCTGCATGCACTGACACAGCAAATAGAAATGCCAGACACACACTTGAAAATTTAAGCTCTGTACTTACGAACTAGCAAGGTTTTTATATTTGTTTCTTGTTGGTTTTTTTGTTTTGGGGGGGGAGATTTTGTTTGTTTTTCGCTTTTTTTTTTGTTTTTGCTATTTTGTTTGTTTTTTGGTGTTATGTTTTATCTGTTTTTACTCTGTTTTCATTTTGTATTGCCTTGATTTATTTATGTTTGTTTGAATGATTGGTTGCTTTGTTATTTCTTGCTTAGGTTGTTGAATCCCCTCCTTATCCCTTTTACAAGCTTCCCCCTTTCTCTTTCTCCCATCTATATTCTTCTCCTCAACACTTTTCCTCCTTTCTTTTCTTTTTCCTGTCTCATATCAAGACCGTCTCATATTACCACACTCAAAACTCTATATTGACTACCAGAATCTCCCGACATATCTATCATCTCTAATCTTTACAATATATCATCTCAACACACTCAACCTCGTATTCCACTGGACCATACCCTCTACTTTACTCTATACTTGAATTCATCACTGTGACTTCTCACCCAACCTTCACCACTGAACACAACTTGTCCCTGTATACACCAGCAGACCCTCTAAACTTCCACTGCAGAGATTGGATGAGAAAACCTGAAAGAGCAGCAAAGATATAAATGTAAGAACAGGGGAACCATGGGAAAGAAAATAGCAAAGAAACAATGAGCTACCTCAACCCATCAATAACAGATCTCACCAACCCAGAATGGCAAAGATTACCAGAAGAACGATTCAGATCTTTAATACTAGAAACAATACAGGATTTTCAGAAAGAATGTATGGAGAGTTGGAAAGAAATAAAGGAACAAATAAAAAAAGAATGTGACGACATGAAAAGGAACCAAAGAGAAGCATTGAAGGAAGTGAAAGATGAAATAACTGAAATGAAGGTGTCAATACAAACTATAAACAGTAGGTTAGACCACATGGAAAATATAATATCACTCCTAGAAGATGACTATTCCAAAAATAAAGCCATAATATATAATTTAGAAAAAAAAATTTGACAGTATGAATTGGACATCGATGAGATCTGGGCCAATTTTAAAAGAGCTAACCTAAGAATAATAGGCATAGAAGAGGGATTAGAAGTTGAATCTTATAGAATAAACAATCTTTTCAAAGAAGTAATATCAGAGAATTTTCCAAACATAGAGAAGTTGACACACAGGTATAGGAAACATACAGAACTTCCTCAGGACAAGACCAAAGAAGAGGTTTACCACGCCACATAATAATCAAGTTGACTAATGTAGAAGCTAAGGAGAGAATCCTAAAGCAACAAAATAAAAGGACAAGTGACATTTAGAGGCAAACCAATTAGAATCACTCCAGACCTCCCAAATCAAGTCATGAAAGCCAGGAGGGGCTGGGGTAAAATATTCCAAACTCTGAAGGAAAATAACTTGCAGCCAAGATTCTCCTACCCAGCAAAACTCTCTCTCAAAATTGATAAGGATATAAAAAACTTCCATGACAAAGAGAAACTGAAAGAATGCATGTCTTCCAAACCAGCGCTGGAGAAAATACTCAAAGAGATTAATTACAAAGAAGAACTAACAAATAAACGTCAGAACCAGAGAAACAGTAATTTCCAGGAAGCAAACAACTAAGCAAAAAAGAATAAACACCACCAAAAACAAAAGTCAAAACCCAAAATATTAGGAATTAAAAATCATCCCCTAATAAGCACACTGAACATAAATGGTCTCAACTCCACAATAAAAAGGTACACGGTGGCAAAATGGATCAAAACCCAGAATCCATCTATATGCTTCAAGAAACACACCTTACAAGCAAAGATGCCTACAAACTAAAGGTGAATGGCTGGAGTAAGGTAATCCATGCCAATGGAACCCAAAGACAAGCAGGAGTAGCAACCATGATATCAGATAAATTAGACTTCGAGCCTAAACTTACCAGAAGAGACAAAGCAGGTCATTTTTTACTAGTAAAAGCAACAATACAGCAAGAGGAAATAACAATTATCAACATCTATGCCCCAAACATAGGTGCAGCCACTTTCATAAAACAAACTCTGCATGATATAAAGACATACATAGATCCCAATACACTAATACTGGGAGACTTCAATACTCCCCTCACACCTCTAGACCGATCCTCTAAACAAAAGGTCAGTAAAGATGCCTAAGACCTAAAGAATACCATAAAACAAATGGACCTATTAGACACATATAGACTCTTTCACCCAATTACAGCTGAATTCACATTTTTCTCAGCAGCCCATGAAACCTTCTCCAAAATAGACCATGAAGCCAGCACTGGCAAATTCAAAAAATGTAACATAATTCCCTGCATCTTTTCAGACCACAATGGAGTGAAACTAGAAATCAACTCTAAGAAGACCCAAAGTAACCATGTAAACATGGAGACTGAACACACATTGCTGAATGAGGATTGGGTCATAGAAGAAGTAAGGGGAGAAATTAAAAAATTCCTAGAAGCCAATGAAAATGGAGATACAACATATCAAAACCTCTGGGACACTTTGAAGGCAGTACTAAGAGGAAAATTTATAGCACTGAGTGCCCACATAAGAAGAACAGAAAATCACAAAATAACCTAATGACACAGCTCAAAGCACTTGAAAAACAAGAACAGTCCAACTCCAAAGCTAGTAGAAGGCAGGAAATTTTGAAAATCAGGGCAGAAATTAATGAGGCAGACAATAAAAAGATAATACAGAAAATCAACAAAACCAAAAGCTGGTTTCTTGAAAAAATAAACAAGAAGCCGGGTGTGGTGGCGCACGCTTGTAATCCCAGCATTTGGGAGGC
>PVLC010000135.1:232430-298565 GCA_004027655.1 Graphiurus murinus
AAAAAAAAAAAAAAAAAAAAAAAAAAGAAAAGAAAAGAAAAAATAAACAAGATAAATAAACCATTGGCCAACCTAACCAAAGGAAAGAGAGAATCAACCCAAATTTCCAAAATAAGAGATGAAAAAGGTGATATTACTACCGACAGTATGGAAATACAGAGGATCATTAGAAATTATTTTGAAAAACTATACTCCAACAAAATGGAAATCTAGAAGACATTGACAAATTTCTAGACACATATAACCTTCCTAAATTGAGTCAAGAAGATACAGAAAACTTAAACTGACCAATAGCAATCAAAGAGATAGAAAAACAATTAAGAGTTTACAATCAAACAAAAGCCCAGGGCCAGATGGTTTTCCAAGTGAATTTTATAAAACATTTATAGAAGAGCTAATCCCAATACTCCTCAAACTATTCCGTGAAATAGAAACGGGACCCTACCAAACACATTCTATGAAGCCAACATCACATTAATACCGAAGCCAAATAAAGACAGCTCAAGAAAAGAAAACTGTAGGCCAATATCATTAATGAACTTAGCTGCAAAACTGCTAAACAAAATACTTGCAATGTGCATTCAAAACCACATCAAGAAAATTATACACCATGACCAAGTCGGGTTCATCCCAGGGATGCGCGGCTGATTCAACATTCGAAAAAACAACCCATGTAATTCACCACATAAACAGAATCAAAGACAAAAATCACATGATTATCTCAATTTATGCTGAAAAAGCATTTGACAAGACCCAACATCCATTCATGCTAAAAGCACTTCAGAGAATTGGAATAGAAGGAACACACCTCAACATCATAAAGGCAATATACAATAAGCCCACAGCCAGTATCATATTAAATGGAGAGAAACTGCAAGAGTTCCCACTAAAAACAGGAACAAGACAAGGATGTCCATTATCACCTCTTCTGTTCAATATAGTACTTGAGACTCTAGCCAGAGCAATAAGACAAGAGAGGGAAATCAAAGGGGTAAAAATAGGGAAAGAAGAACTAAAACTATCCCTTTTTGCAGACGACATGATACTAAGAAGACCCAACAAACTCAACCAAAAAACTTACAGAACTCATCAACAAGTTCAGTAAACTGTCTGGATACAAAAATCAATCTTAAAAAATCAGAAGCCTTTCTGTATGCCAACCATAAATCCACTGAAAAATAAATCCAGAAAACAATTCCACTCACAATAGCACCCCAAAAAATAAAATACATAAGGATAAACCTAACCAAGGAGGTAAAAGACCTCTATAAGGAAAACTATAAAAAGTTGAAAAAAGAAATCGATGAAGACCTTAGAAGATGGAAAGATCTACCATGCTCTTGGATAGGTAGAATATGTATCATCAAAATGGCCATCCTCCCAAAAGTGATCTATAGATTCAATGCAATACCTATTAAATTACCAAAGTCACTCCTCACAGACATAGAAAAGTCAGTCCTTAAATTCATCTGGAACAACAAAAAGCCCAGGATAGCCAAAGTAGTTCTTAGCAACAAGAATCATGCAGGAAGTATCACAATACCTGACTTCAAACTCTACTACAAAGTCACAGTAATAAAAACAGCATGGTATTGGCACAAAAACAGACACACAGACCAATGGAGCCGAATAGAAGACTCAGAAACAGACCCACATGCTTACAGTCAATTGATTTTTGACAAAGGAGCCAAAAATATCCAATGGAAAAAAGATAGCCTCTTTAACAAGTGGTGTTGGCAAAACTGGTTAACCATGTGCAGGAAAATGGAAATAAACCACACTTTCTCACCGTGCACAAGAGTCAACTCAAGGTGGATCAAAGACCTGGAAGTCAGGCTAGAGACCTTGCAGCTTCTTGAAGAGGGCATAAGACCAACACTTCAACACATAGACACAGGTAAAAACTTTCTCAACAAGACCCCCAAAGCACAAGCAACGCAAAAGGAGATCAATACATGGGATTGCATTAAACTGAAGAGCTTCTGTGCAGCAAAGGAAACTATCATGAACCTCAACAGAGCCCACAGAGTAGGAGAAAATTTTGCCAGCTACTCTTCTGAATGAGGTCTAATATCAAGGATATACAGAGAACTCAAGAAAATCACAGCTAAGAAAACAACCCAATCAAAAAATGGGCAAAGGATCTAAATAGACACTTCACAAAAGAAGAAATGCAAATGGCCAGTAAATGTATGACGAAATGTTCCATATCATTAGCAATCAGAGAGATGCAAATCAAAACTACCTTGAGATTTCACCTAATTCCAATCAGAATGGCAATCATAAAAAACACGAACAACAACAAATGCTGGCAAGGGTGTGGAGAAGTGGGAACCCTACTACATTGTTGGTGGGATTGCAAATTAGTGCAACCACTTTGGAAAACAGTATGGAGGATCATCAGACGAATGGGAATGAACCTACCATATGATCCAGCAATACCACTTCTGGGTATCTACCCAAAAGAATGGAAACCAAACTATCAGACCAACACGTGTGTATCTATGTTTATAGCTGCACAATTCACAATTGCCAAACTATGGAATCAGCCAAGATGTCCATCGACAGATGAATGGATTACAAACTATGGGATATGTACACAATGGAATTTTACTCAGCTATAAAGAAGAACAAAATCATGTTTTTTGCAGGGAAATGGATGTAGCTGGAAAACACTATGTTAAGTGAGATTAGCCAGTCACAAAGAGTAAAAAAGCATATGTTCTCCCTAATATGCAGATGCTAGGGAGAAGTTGGAGTATAAAAGGTTCTCCAGATGAAAAAGGATAGACCCTCGATAAGCAAAGAAGTTAATTTAACCGAAGGGGATGGACTGGGTGGTGGCATATGATGTACTTTCACAAATATATCAAGGTCAATCACTAAACTGAACTTGAGAAGGAGGGAGTAGGGTGGGAATTGGGGAAGGGGTTAAATGAGAAATGTGTGCATATATGCCTTTATCAACTTGTACCTAACAAAGATGTATGTTTACAATGCACCAATTATATATATATATATCACTTAATAGCAAATCTTCAAAAAAAAAAAAAAAGACTAGCTCCTCCCTAAGTTAGGGAGATTTCCTTGCTGGCTTTGGAGAAGTAATCCACCATATTGGGAGAGGGCTACATAGAGCTGCCAGCCTATTCCAGAAAATGAGAGCAGCACCCAGCCAACAATAAAACAGGAACTCAGTCCTATAATCAGAAGGACGTGAATCCTGGCAACAATTTGATTGAGCTTAGGAGAAGATCCTTCCTAGGACTAGAGCCTCCAAATGTGAACAGCACACAGCCAACACTGTGGTTGTAGTTTTGAACCCCTGAATGAAGCAGGGCGCCCAGGCAAGACACAACAGGACTTTGAACTACAGAAACCCTGAGATTGGAAACATGTTTTTTCAGGCTGCTAAGTATGAGCCACTTTGATACATAGCTTAGAAAATTGGTGCACTCACTCCTTGAAATCAGCAAACAGGCTAGCTGCAAAGGATTCAGCACCGACTTTTAGGCATGAGAAAATCATGTGCCCTGTCCAGAAGGCTGGCATGTTAGTTATTAGCCTTTCTGCTCTTCTTTCCAGACACATACTGAAAGGGGTACATATTACTTTGAATTCTATTGGGAAAACTGGATGCAATTCTCTATCTTATTTAAATGGTAGAATTAGTCACTAATGCCCACTGGGCACAGGTTGACTTTGAGTTAGACTTTCTGGTTATCTCACAACCCCAGAAATTAACTCTTTTTTCACTCACCCTCTGTGGCAAAATCCCAGTGGGTACACAGAGCAGCTACAAAGTCTCTCATACACATATTGCCATTTTTTCCTTCCGTACAACTAGCATGCTTTTGACTCCATATTGTGTGTGTATGTGTGTGTGTGTGTGTGTGTATGTGTATGTGTTTTCATAAGTGGTGTGGAGACAAAACTGGGTTTAAAGGACTGGAAAGTTGAATTTCCAATGACCTAAGGAGTTATGCAATAGATGAGGCACAATTTCAATCTTTAAATAAGTTATCCCTTTGTTTTCTTCTCTATTATAATAATTGCTAAAAATTATGGCGGCTTGGCAGTTTCTATTATGAGCTGCAGTTGTGCTAGGAGTCAATTGGTCCCTTGGGTTAACCCGGCATTGGGGTCAGGAACTGCCAGTACTTTTGTTTCCTCATCCTTAAAATAGCTCCTGGTAGTTACAAAGTGCTGTGACAGTAAAGATAATTGAAATAATTATCACTTAGACTCCAGGGAGCCCATTCTATTCAAGCTCTGGGCTGAGAAAGAAAAGGTTGAAGAAGAGTTGATTTCTTCTTCTCTTGATACTGTTGAGGGTGTTGACTTATTGACAAGGTAGAGAGGCAGTTACCTCCCAAGCTAGGTAGGAAAATGGCTTTAACCTGGGAGCTCCACCCTAAACTTTACAAGAGAAACTTAGACAATATCAATTGGATGAACATTTATGGAGTTCTTGTTATATGCTAGATCCTTACTAGGTCCAAGACAGTATCTGCCTTCAGGCATCCTTCAGACTAATGAGTATCCCAAAAACTTGAATGTTTAACTTCTCTAAGTCTTGTCTGCATTGGTGCATGGACCCTTAGCCCATGAGACCAGGGTGAATGGCATTATCAGCAAAAATCACTGTCATTTGCTGAATTCTTATTATATATCAGCACTAGTCTAAGCTCTCTATTTTTCTAGTCTTTTTGTCCTTACAGCAACTCTGAGATGGGAACTATTATTATCCCTCTTCTTCAGGTACAGAGAAATCAAGCGATTTGAACCTCATCACAGTCTTGAAAGTGATGAGGTAGGATTTGAGCCTAGGCACTCTCTGTATGTGATGCTCTTTGATATTGTGTCATGTTTGTTGCTATAACTGCATATATAGGATATAATGTTTCACCATTGCTTTATGCTGGGTACCAGTTAGTCACAGGTAGGAACAAAGGATAAATATTCCCTGTCTCAGTTGGTTTTAGAACCTAGTGGAAGATGATATTAGTCTCTTAGGGCAGCCATAGAAAAGTGCCATACATTGGGTGGCTTAAACAGTAGAAATTTATTTTCTCAGTGATTTGGAGGCTACTGGTCTTACATTAAGATGTTGGCATGGTTGAGTTTTTTCTGAGAGCCTCTCCTTGGCTTTCTGATGGCTGGCTTCTCCCTGTGTCATTCTTATGTGTTCCTCTCTGTGTGTACATTCTGTGTCCTCATCTTTTCTTCTGAAGACACTGCTCATACTGGGTTAAAACCCTAATCCTAACTCATTCTAGTGAACTCATTTTAACTTAATTTTACCTTTAAAAACCCCATTTTACAATAGTTGCATTTAAGGAATAAATATTAAGACTTCAACACATAAATTGTGAAGGGAAAATAATTCAGCCCATACAGAGATAGATGTTAAAGAAGAAAGAGAAAAAATATCTGCACACACAAATGCTTCTTGACTTACAATAGGGTTATATGAAACTAGGTCCATCATAAATTGAAAATATTGTATTGAGAATGCATTTAATACACCTAGCCTACTGAATAGTATAGCCTTGGAACACAGTATATTGTAGACTATCAACTGTTTAACCTCATGATGGCCCAATACCATGAGAGAGTATTGTAATATATTTTGCTAGCCCAGGAAAATTTTAAAATTCAAAATTTGAAGTATGGTTTTTACTGAACATATATTACTTTCATACTATCCTAAAGTTAAAAAGTTGTCAATCAAACCATCATTGTTTGGGAACTCTGTGTGTGTGTGTGTGTGTGTGTGTGTGTGTGTGTGTGTGTGTGTGTTGGCACATGCATGAGTGTGTGTAGTGGTGCAATACTTAATGGCAGGGATACATTCTGAGAAAAAGAGTTTTTAGATGACTTAGTAGTTGTGTGAACATCCTAGAGTATACTTAGACAAACTAAGATGACGAAGACATCACTAGGCAATGTAATCTTATGGGACCACTGCCATATATTCAGTCTATCATTGACTGAAACATCTTTCCACATAACTGTGCCTATCATTCAAAGCCATTCTCTGCATTCCTGACTCACTATAGCTACTTCATTCCAAAGTGTTGTCTTTTGTTTGTTTGTTTCTATATCATTAAAAGGCTTTTACTAATGAAGTATTGTCCCTAAAGATGTGTTTTATATCTATAGTTGCACAACATAGTGCTAATACAATTTCCATTCTCTGAGCACTCCCAGACACTGACACTCTTATTCAATGAGTGGGTTTAATATACTTTTAGCACTGGAGTATCCACATACCATTCTGGAACATGTTCAACTAATTAATCTTTCTTAACATTCTATGTTAAACATGCTCCCAGGTTATGTTTATTCTGCTTTGGCCTCTCTCTACCATTTATTTTGTCCTACAGTGACCAGTTTTGACTCATAATGGCAAGAATTGAAAAGGTATTCAAGAGGTAGTGCTTGAACTTTGGCAAGCAAACAAACAAAAATTTCAGATATTGAAATCCAGGTTTTATAGAGACTCAAATTTCTTCTAATGTAATGGACTAAACATAGAATAAAGATAAGTAGGAAACTGGGAATTAAATTTTCTTAACCTAATGAAATCTAACATAAACATCACTACTATCTGAAACTGGCCACTGCTTTGTGGTAAAAATCTATGATGAGAGGCTTGGGAAACTTCTTGGAATATACTAGAGTTTTTACCATTGTGCAAAGGGATTTATCTACAGAAGCTATACCATGCTTCCCCCACAAGAGCATTCTTCAGTTAGCACATCCCCTTTCTGAGGCCCTTCCTGAAGGAAATGAGATGTGCATATATGTGCTGTTAAATTGTGTTAAGGGCAATGAGGCAAATGTATGCAATGCAAGGAAAGGTTCTAATTTAGACTGGGGAGCAATATCAACATTTAAATAATAAAAAGGAGAAATGAGGATTGGCCAGATGAAGAATAGAGAATGTGCAAGACACCAGTGGAAAAGCACATGCTATGTGTAAGGCAAAAGAGTCTAGCTTTTGCTAGAAATTGAACAGAGGCCAGAGATTGGACCATAGACTTAAAGAGAGAGTCATGTGGCTGGGACATGGACAAAGACCAGGTCTTAAAGACATACTGACCAAATGGAATAGAATCTCAAGAAGTGCAATGAGAGGCCATTAAGGAATATTTTTAACTAACTTATTTTTATTTTATTTTTAACTGACAAATAATGAGGGTATATATTTATGTAGTGCAATATAATGTGACATGTGTATATTTTATAGAAAGATTAAATCAAGATAATTTGCATATCCATTATTTCACATACTTTCCATTTCTTTGTGGTGAGAACATTTGGAATACTCTTGGCAATTTTGAAATATATACATATTATTATTAGCTATAGTCCCCATGCTGCATAATAGATCACTAAAACTTATTCCTTCTGTCTAACTGGAAGTTTGTACTTTTTGACAAATGTCTGCCCTTTTGATTTTAAGCAGGAGAAAGAGGAGCTCTCATTACATTTTAAAAAGATTGTGCTGGCAACTGTGGAAGAGTGGAGTGGGGAAGGTAGGGATGAAAGCAGGGTGGGGGCAGGCTGTCCAATTCACAGAAATCCAGGTGAGAACAGGTGATGGCTAGAAATAGAGTGCAGACCACTGAACTAAACCTAGACAAATCTGTTTGAAGGTAGACTCCATAGGACTTGGTGATGGATTGGATGTGGAGGAGAAGGTGACTCCAAAGTAAGTCCACATATCTGGCCTGAGGTGCCACAAGGGTGGAGGAATCTAGGAGGAGCATGAGGCAGGAGATTGACCTGGAAATGAAGGTCAGTTTGTGACTTGTTAAGTTTGAGGTCCCTTTGAAATACTTAAGAAAGCAGTGAACTATCTGAGGTAGAGCTTCAATAAGGGGTCTTCACTGGACAATTAAGTTTTGGAACCATGAGAACATATGATGCTGTGGAGGTGGTGTAGTCACTTGACTACAAAGCACCCTGACCTTTGTTCACATCAGGTTTTATTTTATGTCAAATGAGAGAACTGGTGCAGGATAAAATGAAAGACTTTTGCAAAGTGGTTATGAGTCCAGATCTCAGGAAATGGTATATAGTAATTGGATCTAACTCTAGGAATATATTCTCTCCAAAGATTGGTATCAGGATAAAGTACGTATTTTACAAGTCTATTCCAACCAATCAAATGCTGGGTTTTTGTTAAAATCCTGCTGTCATTTCAAGCCAGCAAGATGAGAGAGGGTGATGTATAGATGTATAGGTTTATCACTTCCAGTAAATTGCTTTAGACGCAGGCCAGTTTCTTTGTCAGCCAGAATCACAATCAAAGGCACAGCAATATCCAAAGACAGTTTTTTTGTTGTTTGTGAATGAGCCTAGAGGATGGTATAGAAGCTTTTATTTAGGTCTTGTCATCTTTCTTCCTTTCTTTCCTTCTTTCTTGACATGTGGAGAATGGAACCCAGGGCCTTACATATGATAGACAAGCACTCTACCACTAAGCTAGCTACATTCCTAGCCACTGCTTTGGGTCTTTTACAATTATGTTTATTGGCACATTAATAATCTCACATCAATATATGATGGTGAGATTCATAGTGATACTTTAATGTATGCATATAACATTATTTGATCTGTTTTCTTCTCTATAACTTCCCTTTTCTCTCTCTCCTCCTTCCTCATATATGTTAGTGAGATTCACAGTGATACATTCACATTTATGCATATAACATTATTTGATCTCTTTCCTTCTGCGAACCTTCCCTTTCCCTCCTCTCCATCCTCTTCCACTGTTGTTCTGGTCTCCTAATTTCTATGAGGTCCCTTTTCCTTCCTTTTTTTTTTAATCTATCTTCCACATATGAGAGAAAAAAAACATTGCATTTGGACCTTTTCGATGATCTTATTTGATCAGAATATTTAGCTTATTGAAAAATTGCTTTTCTCTCTCTGTGTGTTTTGTTTGTTACTAGTGATTGAAATAAGGGGCATTCTACCTCAAAGCTACACCGCCAGCCCTTTTCTTTTAACTTTGAAACAGAATCTCACTAAGTTGCTGAGGCTGACCTCAAATCCTCCTGTCTCAGCCTCCCTAGTACTATTGTACTAGGGAGTACAACAGTATTTAAGAAAGTGTTTTTCAGGACACAGTTTTTGTCTGGTATTTTTGTAGACTAGCAGTATCCCCCACCACTGCTACTTCCAAACTGTCCAGTTTATACCCCTGCTCTATAGCCTAGGTTAAAGTATTGATAATTCCTCGTGTTTGAATATTCTACTGAGAAATAGTTGTGGCACTGTCCAAGGCCACAGCTGCTCTGACTCAGTATCTCTCATAATCCCAGGACTGTTTGGATTCAGGACAAAGAAAGTAGATTCATTTCTCCTTGTCATTCGTTTCTCCTTTGTCATTGCAGATATGATGTAACTGAAATACAAGACAAGAATATTTATGATTTAGTACTTGAGTCACGTATAAGTCCATGCTCTAGAACATCGCTGTCCAATAGAACTTTCTGAATTGATCAAAGGTTCTGGATCTATAATGTTTAGTTCCATAGCCACCAGCCACGTGTGGCTACTGAGCCCTTGAGTTGTATGTAGTTAGTGTATCCACAGATGTATATTTATAATTTAATTTAATTAATTTAAATTTAAATAACTACGTGTGGTTACCAGCTACCACATTAAACAGTATAGTACCATCTCCCTTAGGAGAGACAATTATGGGCTCTAAGAATTCAGGAAGGAATTAGGGCTTCAGTTTCAGCTTAGAAATAAGGAGGAACCTGGAGGACAACTGCATCTGAAGGCATGAGCAAAGGCTGAGAGGTAGGGACAAGTATGTGGTTTATTAAAATTACTGAGGAAGGGAGTTGAGGGAATTAAAGTTTTCTGAAAACATTTGGGAAGAAAGTTCTAGAGTCTAGACTGTTTCTCTTTCACAACTTTGTTATGAGTATTTTACCTGCATTGATCCTCCCTTTATTTGAAATAGGGTTGCACAGTGTTGACTTTTTTATGATTTTATAAATAAACAATCTCCAAAGAGTTGTACCATGTAATGTACAAGTCATTCTTTGTAATTTTCAATAATAGTCCTACAGAGATCTAAAGAGAATTCAAAGAAGCAATTGCTTAGTGAGGTGAAAGGAACGCACAGGGTTGACTAAGTCACCCAGAGGCCAGCAAGAGTGGAAGCCTGAGGGGTCACAGGGCAGTGGGTGTTAAAGGAGTCTCTGGGGGAGCTAGAGTCATGGAGGAGGGGCCAGCGGATGGCAGGGGAGGGACCATTCCAGAGGGCTGAAGCCAGAACCAGAACCACCAAGCGTAAGTAAGGCAGGAGGAGGAAAGGTAGACTACCATTCACCTCCTGCCCTGGTCCACTTCACTGGCAAACAGGGCCAGAAGCTAGAGAGCAGGGGTCAGGTAATATGCATCCATGAGGGCCTGCCTCCCAAGCCACAGAGCTGGACAGAGAAGGTGAGAACGGATCCTCGGGGAAGGGTAGGGAAAATAAATGGAAATAAATGGCACATTAAAATATATATATATTTAAAATATATATATATATATATATATATATTTTAAAGTAGTGTCTTAGTATGAGCTGCTACAACAAATGAACTGGGTGGCTTCAACAACAAAACTATATTTCCTATAATTGTGGAGGCTTGGAAACTCAAGATCAAGGTGCAGACATATTCCACTGCTGTTAAGGGCCTACTTCCTGGTTCTCAGACAGGTACCTTCTGGCTACCTCTTCACATGGAAGACAGGAAGGAATCTCTCTCCTTTCAAAGATCCTAATCATAGGTGCTCCACATGATGGTGCTCCATATGATGAGTGCTCCATATAATGAGTGCTCCACTCTCATGACCTAATTTCCTCCCAAAGGACCCATTGCCAAATACCATCACAATGGAGATTAGGTTTCAACAGTGGATTTTTCAGGAACACAAGCATTAAGTCCACAGAAAACTGTAAAATGGGAACTATTTAAATATCTAATATGTTGGCTAAATTATGACAAAACCATACAATGATACAGCACTAAAATTACATGTAACAACAAGAGAAAATCTTCACTGGACATTAAGTGAAAAGAATATGAAAACAGAATATAGACAGGAAGACCAAGATATTATTTTCAAGTAGCATACATACAAAAATAGAAGTATATATTATTCTCACATAGAAATAAACTACTAGAAACAGTGTTTCTCTGGATGGTGGTTTATGGGTAACTTTTACTTTCTTTGCACTATCCTGAGATTTTTCCAAAGCAACATATTCACTCCATGTTTATGATCTGGGGCAATGTTTCTGTTGTTTTTGAAACCGGGCTATATCGCATAAAGACAGGTATGTGACCAAGTTCCATTTTATCAGTCATTCACTGGCTTGACAGCTTAAGTTCCATTGTGTACCCATTTCAGCAGTGACCAGCCACGTCAGCTGCATTTCTTAGTGTGTTAATAATGAGATGAGTCAATAAAATGCTCTTCTTTTAAAATATTCCACCGAGGAGCCCTGAGGTCCTAGAGAATGGCCTAATTTCCTATTGATCTTTTTATTGCCTCAATTATTCCCTCAATCACAGTTAGTTAATTTAAATCCCCACCAACCACCTTTCCCCATTGTCTATTACATTTTGGTCTCGGTTAAATATGAATCTTTGGTGGCACTTCCATTACTAAATTGACAGTTGCATAAAGCTTTATCGACATCTATGAGAATGGAGCATATTTCTTAGGAACTTTCGAGACGGTACCTTTTTTTTTTTTCCTGAACCACCTAAGCATAGCCAGTGTTTTGTGCTCTTATAATCTGAATCTTAAAAACAGCAATCCATCTATTTCATCATTTTATTCTTTTCTAACAGAAGAAATTTCTCCCTACTGTCTTACTGATCTACAGTCATCCAACCCTGATAGACTCTTGTAAATGTAGTTAACTCCAGTGATTTGGTAACTTTTCATATTAGTTATCATTTCAGTAAATTCACTCACTCTCCCTGGCTTGCTTTTTAACCTCCAGCTGCTACCCAATTGTTTGTTCTTGGATGACTGCTTCAGCAGCATTACTGCAATACTTGCTTGTAGTAGATATTAATAATAATAAGCAGTTTGTAAATGTGCACCGTGTTAAATGCATAGAAGGATTATTGTTGATAAGCCTAATTGTAATCATAGTTTTGCCACTGAGTAAATTAGGATTCTTGTGGTTGCAAAGAACAGAAATCAATTCAAGGCAGCTTCAGCAAAGCAAAGGGGTGTGTCAGGGTAGAGTCTTACACCTAGAGTCTTTGACAGGGCTTCAGGACACAGAGGCCTTGGGAAGAATTGGAACTGTGAACTGGAAAATCAGGATGAATTTCGAAGATAGTCTCATCTCTTTTCTCTTGTTTCTGCTTTTCTGTTTACTTCCTTCTTCATTCTTTAGACATAATCTGTCTGCCACTCACTTAATAAAAAGGCAGAAAGTAACTTCCTACTTTTTAAAAATTTTCATGGCTATGGCTACAGCCCTCAGAACTCTCTCAAGTGCTCTCTGAATTTCTCAGCTTTCTCCTCTAAACTATGTTCTGCCCCTTCCCGTCAATTCCAGATTCTTTGGGCAGGGACTCTGATCCAATCAGCAACAGCCAGAGACAGGGTCAGGATGTATGTCCCTTTCTGCCTGGAGACATGCCTTGTACCCCGTGGTTATGGTGAGGTGATAAGGTAGCTTAACAGGTATGGGCTGCAGTTATTATGTAGCTGATGTTTTCATTGTACTTAAAAAATTACAAAGATATAAATTCAGGCAAGTGCGGTGGCATGTGCCTATAATCCCAGCACTTGCAAGGCTAAGATGGAAACATTGCAGGTTCAAGGACAGCATTAGCAATGTAGTGAGATTCTCGGCAACCTAGTGAGATCCTATTTCAAAATAAAAAATAAAGTAGGGCTGGAGGTGTAGTTCAGAGGTAGAATGCCCCTGGGTTCAGTCCCTAGCACAAGGAGGAGGAGGAGGAGGAGGAGGAGGAGGAGGAGGAGAAGGAGAGATTTGCCAAACTCAGCATCTCTTTTTTTCTTTGGATTAACATTTAGAGGAAGAATCATATAGTTCATGCAGAAAGAGACATGGAAAAAGTGAATTTTGAAGACTTATGCCCCACATGGCAAAAAAGAACATTTTTTTGTTTGTTTTTGTTCTTAAGAAATTGTCAGATAAGTCAAGGAAATGATGAGATATGACCAAAGATGATAAACTAAAATAAAAAAACTAGGAAGGACTCCAAAAAAAAGTAAGACAAGGAAGGACTGACCCTGGGGAAACAGACGGGTTTCCCATTGTGGATATGGTATTTAGGTACCATATGGATTAAAAATCTACTGTGCTGTGGTCCAGACACCATCCTACACATATTTTATGAGGCTTTGCATCCTAGTAAGATCTCTTTTGAGCCTTTCTGTGTGGGTCTTACTGCATTAGATCCCCAAATAGAGACAAATATGTATTTATGAATCTAATAGATATTTGTTAAACACCTACTGAGCCTTAGGCAAAAACCTAGACACTGTGTGGTTATTAAACAGACCTTTAAAGGAGTCCTGCTATTAATTAAGCTCTATAGTAGGCACTTGAATTAGCACTTCATGTTCTCTAACTCCTGCCATTCTTGGACTCGTGCTTCCTTTGGGCTTCATTGACATGGACCTGCAAGGTGTAAGGAGCGAACAGACCTACTTCTAGGTGATTCTGTGGAAAAAAAGAGGTGATATGTGTACAAGTCCTTGTCCAGTGCCCAGAACAAAATCAGGACTCCTATGATGGTAACTCTTATTATTATTATCCACAAAGCACTGTGCACTGTGTGATTCAGTCCTGTCCATGGAGTCAGGAAAGACCTGGGGAGGAAACAGACATTGCCACATCAGATGTTGGTGGGTAAGAAGGTGTTAAAGCAAGTTAAAGCAAGATCCCTGGAGGCCCTTCATTTACTTAACACATGCTATGCTTAGGAAAATGCAATGAAAAAAAATGCTCTTGAGACTTTATTTTTGGTCTCAAAGAGGTGAGTGAGGAGAAGGCAAGAGAGACAAACTCCTCAAACAAAACTCAGCTCTTTCTTTTACTTCATGTTCACAAGTTTATGATCAGGTCATCAAGTTCTTGTTTGTCTCTAGCTGTAGAAGCAAGGCATTATGTTAGGAATGTCTTAGAAGATAAGTTTTGGTCTGGCAGCTTGGCAAGGGCATCAGAGATCGCTGCCTTCAGCATTCTCCTTGGGGCAGTCTTCCATCCTTTAGCAAAGCAAGCCTAAACAATAAAGTGAAGTAGCTTAGATAGCAGAGATGCATCGAGGTCACTGTCTTCAGTTTCCTCAAGAAAGGCAGCTTTCTGCCAAAGCAAGCAAGAAGCTCATCAACCCTTTAGCCAGTACTTTTTAGACTTAGAACAATTTCCAACAAACACACACACTTAACAGCCATATGCTGTGTGCCGAGTGCTAAGCTCAGTGTTAGTTAGAGACGGATAGGCAAGGCACTATAAAAAATAAGGAATAGTTTTAGATCCTGTCTTCAAAAGCAGAAGAATCCTAGGAAAATGACTGCAAGAAAGCATCTGAGAACAACTATGGACATGAGGAATTTGGGATTGTCTTAAGGAGATAGCAAACTCATGTCTTCCTTTTAAAACTCCTTATTCAGGTGACTTTTATCATAACCTGTACCCTGAAGACTTTTTCCTTGCTTTCTACGCCTACTTGTAGCCACATGCTACAAAACATATCACTGTCCTTCATCTTCCTGCATGACACTGCTGACTCTCATATATCTCGATGAAGGATTATTCAGTTATCTGGAACATTCCTCAACCTGAGCTAGCTTGGGAAGGGATAAAGAAAAAGTGTTAAGGCATATTAAAAATTGGCTTTTGCCCGGTGGCAGTTTGTCATTTTTCAATTTGGCATCTTTCCCTGTTCTTTTTTCAACCATGTAGATCTGTATGAGACTTGATTCAGGGGGGATTTTCTTGAGAGGTGCCTTTCTTCCAGCATATGGATAAAATTGCCAGGTTTAATTGAAGGCTGTTTAGAGTCTTGCTCTATTTACAGTCAAACGCAGATCACTTCTGTTCTTGGCCTCTGTCCTAGACTCCCGGGAAATTAATGGTGCCTCTTGGCCTGTGACAGTCTGTTTACTCCCAGGAGCTGGCCCCTGCCTTTGACTGCCCTTGGGTGTCGGCTTCCTTAGACCTGAAGCCAACTCCACCTGGAGCTGTTCTGGTACCCGCAGGCCACCTGTATCTGTTCAGCTCATCCAGTAGTCTGTAGCTGCAAGAATCCATTGTCTGTGCCTTATTACTGTTTGGTGGAATGAGGCAGAGGATCACGACTGCATAAACTGGAAAGAACTTCACTTATGGTAAGGAAATAACAAAAAGCACTCACTGTGTACCAAGCACCGCGGATCATTGACAAAGCTAGGAAGTGAACTCAGGAAGTTGGAAGTCAGGATCTGTACTCTAAACCTCCTACCATGCTGCTTTTCCTCTCGTACAGGTCACCCAGACCAACCTCCTGTGTTATTCAGTGAGTGGTATAGAAAGTGCTTAACAGAGCTACACAAATGCTGGCCATTATTACGAGTGTGTTCAATGTTTGGTGAAAGCTGAGGTCGGAAAAGTCCAGGATTCCCCAAAATTGTATTGTGTAGAATGCTAGTAACCAAAAGGACATAATAAGTATTTGACTTTCAAAATCATGACTGTGGTTGAGAAAATCTTGGTTTTCTTGAAAAAAAAAAATTTTATACTGCAGAACTTCCCAAAGCCTTTAATATGCTAATGTGTATGGATCTCCAAAAGGTGACCATAATACCCTGGATTTGCCCACTTATTATACTTTATAGACTATCATAGAGGGTAAAAAATAGTTGATCAAGCAGATTCTAGATGGCTTTACTTGCAAGGTCCTTGCTGAAAGCTAGTCCTTGCTGGTGTCTGGAAACTTGGGTTTCAGGAAAGTTCCCTCTACTCCCTAACCAGATTAATTCACTGAACATAAGCTGTACAGTGTCACTTATGCTAAACACCTGCTCTCCTAGGAGCATGGAATTTTGGCCTATGCCAGACAGAGGATACTGATGCGGCCTGGATACAAACCTTGCCACTGGGTTTCTCATGACCTTCCCCAGTAGACATTTCACATACATTGTCATGACTGGTTGTTGAAGGAATTAAATGCATATGTGTGATTCTCCTAGGAGAGGACTCTTGGAGGCTTGAGCCAGGTTCCCTGTAGACTATGCCCCATGCATTTTCCCTTTGCAGGTTTTGCTGTTTATCCTTTTGCTGTAATAAGTCTCAGCCATAAGTACAACTACATGCCAAGTCTCGTGAATCCTAGTGAATCCCCAAACTGGGGTGTTCTTAGAGATGCTCACCATATCCAAAAAAATCCTTGTTCTCACAACAGCTTTTAACATCTCATGAATCTTTGGTGTTCTACAGCATACAGTGTGGGCTGTGATGAGCTGCTCAATCCTATGGTCGAAGGCAAAGATCACTGTATACTATTACTCTGGGCTTTTTGGTGAAAGAGTTCTTCAGGCCCATGTGTAGACTATTACCAAGTAACAGTTTTCTTCCTGGCTGGAACACATAGATTAAATATATACCAGCAGACCAAAATTCAGCAGCACAATTTCATTGTCCTTTTGGAATAATTGGGTGGGAAGGCTAAGGATGAAACCAATAGCCTCAAGATATAACCATCCTTTATAATTTTTCATTTGTAGATGTAGCTCTTTAGCCCAGGTTAAACTCACCTATATAATTTCATACATACATTAACATTTATGTGAAAATACATTAAAATAATATGTCTTTATACTTTTTAATATATCTAATCAGAAAGCCCTACTAAAGAGACTCCGTGCTGTTTTGAGGTTCATGGCTGAGCCTGAGACATTCTTCAATAAATATGAATTCCCTGGGTTCGTTTTATAGAATAAACAGCTGCATCGAGGGTCTCCTGAGAGCAGGTAGGCTGCTGTGGTGCATGAAAAGCCAAATGGAGAAGGTGATTAGCCCCAGCGTGAGTTTCTCCAAGCACCTTCCTGTTCCTCCTCCTCCACCACAGGCTTCCTGGCTGACTCGTCCTCCTCTTTTGTTTCTCCAAGCTGCCAACATTTATATTTGCGTATCCTCCACTATGAGTGGAGCGCTGTGTTTCCTATGAAACAGCCTGCTTCATTTTATTCCTCTACATTGTGTGTCTTGAACAGCCTACTCTGTTTTCCTTTGACCTTGTTCTCCCTGCCCCGGTTGACCTGTTTCCAGATAATGGGCAGTTTTCATCAAGAGTCACCAGTTTCTGACTGGTTTAACTGGCTCCTTGCCAAGCTGACTAATTGAAGAAATAATCCTCTTCCTCACTGTCTCAGTGTGGAAACCCTGTGCTTATACCACATCCTATGTCCATATATGATTCTTCTACATCTTTGCCGTTTTGACCTCTCCAAATCCCAGCACAAGTTATGTTCTGTCCTTTTATAGAACTGGCCTTCTAACCGACATGGTGGTGCATGTTTATAATCCCAGAACTTGGGAGGCTGTGACAGTTCACAACCAGCCTTAGCAACTTAAGGAGGCTCTCTGCAACTTAGTGAGACCCTGTTTCAAAATAAAAAATAAAATAGGGCCGGAGGTGTAGCTCGGAAGTAGAATGCCCCTGGGTTCAATCCCCAGTGTCACATACACACACTCAAGAAAGCTGGCCTTCTCCAGTGTGCCCCAAGGGACCTTTCTAGACCTTTGGATTCCCACCAAGATCTATATCCATAGCATACATCTTAGCACTTATCATTCTATTTACTTTTATAGCCAGCACTCTGTGAATAAGCTTCTACTAAATATCATTCATTATGCTAGAAAAGGGAATACACAAGAGAATAAAGCAAAATCCTTCCCTCAATGAGCTTACTATCTGGTTGAGCTGTGACACTGTTATATTCTTGACCACATATTAATGCTGATTCTACATCTTTAAAACTCTCTGAGGGCAGAGAACCCCTCTTATGTCATTTATATTTCCAAAGTGCTGAATGATCCATAGTAAATAATGATTAAAAATTCAGGAACAGATCCAGTTCATGTCCTTTGTCTGCAGTATATTAGCCACTTTAGTCTTTGTCCTCATCTGTGAACTAGGAGTAGACACATTTACCTCTTACAGTGTTGCAAACTTTGACTTAGATAATGTTTGTAAAAGGTTCCAACACTGTTTCAAGAACATACTAATCACATAAATAAATGGTAACCATGGTACTTACTAAACCAGTGTATGACACAAGACTTTGACTTTGTTTTTCCTGGAACTTTAGCCTCAGGTTCACCGTGGGAGGTTTTTCCTAGTGGGCAAGAGATCCTAGTATTGTATTGTCAACCTTCCTGTATTACATCTGACCTGACCAGGATGGGAGGAGCTAAAAGATAACGCAATTATGAATCAGAAAGTCAGCATGCATGTGAAGACTGGCCCAGCTTCCTCTGCACAAGACATGGATTTCCACATCCATTTCTGGCTTGAAGGTCACTATTCCTAGCTTGCTTCATTTCCTGGCATTCATGAAATGCAGAATAGAGGTTAGAAGGAAGGAAGGAAATAATGTCCACATACATGTGCCAGGTACCATATACATAAACATTCTCAATGTTTACAGCATTTTGATGTTCTTATTCATACTTTTTTACACTTTGGAAAGATGAGACTTGAAAAGACTAAATAACTTGACCAATGTTGCATAGCTAATCCAGTGTAAATCTAAAACCTTTGCCTATTATATCAAATACCCTTCAGTAAAATGAATCCTTGGAAGGTCTGGCCTGGTTGGCCTGATCCGTCTGCATTTCCCCTTCCGTCAGCCTACTCCCACTCAGTCCAAGGGGTCCATGGTGGAGAAGGAAACTCACAGCAATGTGGTGACTCCATTGTTGCAATACCTCTCTTCAGGACTAGGACTAGGGTGAGTCAAACAAGCTGACTGGGAAAAATAACGTAAGGAGTGAGTACTCTCAAGTTAATGCATGTGCAAACCCACAGTTTTACTCACCCTAATCCCAACCCTGCCCTTCCTGCTGATTGTCCTGAAACATAGCTGCTGGGATTCTTTTTTTTTTTTTTTTTCGGTACTGGGGATTGAACTCAGGAGCATTCTACCTCCGAGCTACACCCCCAGCCCTATTTTTATTCTTTATTTTGAAACAGGGTCTCACTAAGTTGCGAGTGCCTCACTAGGTAGCTGAGGCTGGCCACGAACCCGGATCCTCCGGTCTCAGCCTCCCGAATGCTGGGATTACAAGCGTGCGCCACCACGCCCAGCTGCTGGGATTCTTTTGAGGCAACTACACAAAGGCCTCCATCACCATGATAACCAGGGCAGGCCTGAGGTTAGGTAGCATACTGTTTGGCAACTCTATTTTCTTAAATTGTATGTTGCCATTTCTGAATAGCTCCTGCCCACCAAATTATCCTCTCTCTTCCCCCTCTCCAAAACTACCTTTTTTTTTTCCCACCTGAATTTCCCTCCAAAACCATAATACAAATGTAGAAGCAGGAAGAGAAAGAACTCACCCATATTCTAAACCAAGGCTAAAAAATTGGTTTCAACTCATTTTCTAACTCCAGGCCATTGGAGGTAGCTAAGGAGAAGAGGATTTTGAAGCTAGGGCTTAGTGGGAAGATTGGGGCAGTGGGTAAGCAGGGTCAGTCTCAGACATGAGATGTGAAAAGTTGCACTTGGCATTGTTGGAGCTCAGGATAACCCTCCTCATCTTATAGATAGCAAAACTGAGAAGGAAATGACTTCCCTGACCTCACTTAGCTAGCTAATGCAAAATCAGAGGCCAAAACCCCATTTCCTACTCCTAGTACATTTTCTACACTGAGTCAACAAAATGGAACCCACCATACACACTCTTCTCTTAACTGCCTTATTGCCACTGCCATCACCAACGCATGAGAGGAGCCACCATTTATAATATAGCTGTGCTTAGTTTTGCTCTCTCCCTCTCAAAAGCCTGTCTATATCAGTCAGGTTCTCATTACTTCAACAAAATACCTGAGGCTATTGGCTTATAAAGAGAAAAGGGTTGTTCGGCTCACAGATTAGAGGTTTAAATTAAAGATTGGGCAGCCCAGTAAGTTGACCTCTAATGACAATGACAGGAGCACATGTTAGAACAAGTGGTCACATCATAAGCCAAGAGGCAGAGAAAGGGAGGATGAGCCAGGGTCCCACACTAACCCTTAGGGGCATGCCACCAGTGACCTAAGGACCTGCCATTATGTCCCGCCTCTCAAAGGTCCCACCACCTCCCAAGAGCACCACCCCGGGAGACCCAGCTTTTAACACATGGACCATTAGGGGAAGTGCATCCAAGCCATAGCACTGTCCATGTAATTGATTATCAGTAATGTAGTTTATGCACTATCTATATCAGAATCATCTAGAGTCTTGATTCAAAATGAAGATTTGGGGGACATTCCCTATATCTTTTGAGGTAGAAGGTGATTCTATCACTGGAGTGTAAGAATTTATAGTCTAGATTGAGACTTTTTTATGCTAGTGACTTCATATTTAGTTTCTAGGATTCCCTTGGGGCATTAAATCAGTACTTCTATCTTCATCTTAAGATTCCTAGTACTCAAATTCAATAAGAAATTAAAATCACTATTTTTTTTCAAAATTTGATTTGGCCAGAGTACAAATGAAATTCTCAGAATAGGGGATATTCCATTTTCTCTTGTGGATCATGATAGACTTATATAGAAAGATCCCATTTACTACTGGTGTGTTTTCAATAAAAATCTCTTGTCAGAGTTTATGAAACACTCTTAAGATCTTCATTTTCAATGGTAGGCAAAATATGTCCAAGTATATGTCAATATTTTCTTCCAACTGCTTTGTAGGAATTTGGTTTAGTGCTTATAGTAGAAGGTGAATATGGGGGGTATGGGCAGTATTTGTGGATGTGCATATGCATGTCTGTCACACAGAAGGCTTCAGAAAATTTGGATTACTTGTCAACATGTAATTCTTTTCCATGTTTAAAAATATAAATTTCCATCTTTTTTTTTTTGGTGTGTTTTTTTGTTTTGTTTTTGCGGTACTGGGGATGGAACCCAGGGGCATTCTACCTCCGAGTTATACCCCCAGCTCTATTTTTTATTCTTTATTTTGGAAACAGGGTCTCACTAAGTTGCGGAGAGCCTCACGAAGTCACTGAGGCTGGCTGCGAACCCGGATCCTCCGGTCTCAGCCTCTCAAGTCCATCTTGTGTTTTAAAAGTTCAAAATAAGCTGGGTGTGATGGCACACACTTGTAATCCCAGTACTTGGGAGGCTGAGACAGGAGGGCCACAGGTTCAAAGCCAGCCTCAGGAACTTAGCAAGGCTCTCAGCAACCTAGTGAGACCCTGTTTCCAAATAAGAAATAAAGTCAGGCTGAGGGTGTAGCTTAGAGGTAGGATGCCTCTGGGTTCCATTCTCAGTGCCAAAAAAAAAAAGTTCAAAATATTTTCACTCTGGGCCTGTTTATAATACATGTTTGTGTCCCCCCACCAGAATTAATATTTTTTAACATTGATATATTATAATGGCATACTGAGGATGGAGCTTTTATAAATAGGATTAAATGCTTTAGAATAGGGACCCCAGAGGAGAGCTCTTACCAGAACCCAACAATGCTGGTATCCTGATCTTGGACTTCTAGCCTTCAGAACATGAAAAATTAGTTTCCATTGCTTTAGTCTCACAGTGTAGGGCATGGAGTTATAGCAAACATACCATGAACTCAGTCCCACAGTGCAGTAATCTGTGTCATGGAGGCTGTTCTCTTAACAGGCTATGGCATACCAACTTTTAAGATTTTTAAGACTTTTTAAATTTTTAAGGATTTTCTTATCAGTATTCCCTAAACAATACAGTCTAACAGCTATGCAGCATTTACATTGTTTGGGGTATTTTAAGTAATTGAGAGATGAAGATATATGGCAGGAAATGTGTCGGTTATACGTAAGTGCTATGCTATTTTATATAAGGGACTTGAGCAGCTGTGGATTTGGGTTTCTGTTGGGGATCCTGGAACCAGGCCTCTACAAATAGAGAGGGATACCTCTATGTGACAAAATTAGGTTGCGAGGGCAGGAGAGATAACAGAGAGTCATGGAAGTATCTACTTGAAGAACTTTATCTTCAATACGCCACCTGGCTTAAGGTGAAGAGACCGCACGGCCCGGGATTGGTCAGCGCTACGAGTTGGTTTCCTTATCTATAAAAGCAGGTCCCATTCATCTTTGACATTGATGAGTCTATGAATAAGAGAGCTCAGCTATTGTATTACTTATTTTGAGTGTATATTTGTGTTTCTCATACTACCTTACAAGTCCCCTGCCCACCCCCATGGCAATCCAGCCTGAAGAGCAAAAGAAAAAAGTCTTATTCTTTGTCAAAGCCTGGGCCTCCAGCCCTCAGTAAATATTTGTTGAATAAATGAATGAACAAATGAATGTGTGTTAGTCACCACAGTTACAAAGACAAGTGAGACATGGCTCCTGCCCTTGAGGGGCTCACAGTCTGTTGAACACAGGCAGAAAATTAAATACTGGTTGTGCCTCCTGGCTAACACAGTCTTTTATTCAGAAACACCATTTCATTGATGTCTAGCCACTGTTCACACCTTTACTGAGATGAAATGATAAGACAGGTGATAATGTGCCTAGAATTGGGGGGGGGGGCTACAAGGCACCTAACCCTGAAGAAGCAGCCTCGGGGGCTGAATAGCAGGCAGCCTGGGAAGGAGGAAGCATAGTGGGAACCAAGGCACAATTACTCAGAATCACCCTGGGGACCCATCAGAGGAGCAAGCTCAGAACCACTGACACGCCATTCCATCAGCCTGTAAACAGAGAGACCACTCCATCAGCAGCCCTCCTCAGAGCTGCAGCTAGAGCTGATTCAAGGCAAACACCAGGGTTTGCTTAGCTTTGAAAAGGAGAGATGAGATGCTCAAAGAAAAAGCCAATCGGAATGCATAGTAGTGATTACCAGGGGCTGGGACAGGTGGGGAGGAGAGGAGATAATGGGAGGTTGGCTAGTGGGTACCCAAACACAGCTAGGAATGAGTAGGGTGACTGCAGTTCACAATACCCTGTTATGTATTTTATGGATTACTGGGAAAGAGGAGCTCAAATACAGTGTAATGATAAGGAGATGGAAATGCTTTGATCAGTACATATTATATATATACATACATATGTATGTATTGAAATATCAGACTACCTCATAAATATGTAAAATTATTGGTTATTGATCAAAAACTTTTTTTTAATGTTTAAGGAGATGGAAATGCTAGCTACCCTGATTTAATCATTATACACTCTATACATGTATCAAATTATCATACTCTACCCATAAATATATACAATTAAAATAATAATAAAAAAGAGATGCAAGGAAGACCCTGATGTTAATCAGCCCACTCACCCCACACACCAGGCGCGAGCATACACACACACGCACAGTTTCAAGAAGTTGCTGCTTTTCTTTCTTAAGGATGTTTAGACAAGTGTCAACTTGTGCTTTTTTCTTTTTAACCCTTTCTTTATACTTGAGGATAGAAGTGAAGACAGGGGTAAAACAAGACCTTTTTTAATTTATAGATAGATAAATGGCTTTCTAGGTCTTCAATCTTCCAGTGAAATTGAGTTTTGGTGTCAATATACTGGGACAATTGACATTTCCAGCGTGTTGATTAAAATGCATTCGAGTTCTGAAAGATTTCTGTTTGTTCATGTTGAATGACCGGACAGGAGCGTGTCAGGAAATTCGGCCTGCCTGGCCCATTGCCAGTAGTAGGGCTGTGGTCCAGCACGGGGACACGGGGAGACCATGCTCTGCAGGTGGAAATGACTTCATGTTTGCAAAGGAGAGCCTGGTAAAATACTTAACCAGTAGCCAGTTTGCCACCTCTGTTCAATAGACTCTTAGTTTCTTCAAGTAGAAATTCCTTAGAAAAGATTTATATAAAAAAAAAGACATCCAAACTCCTCTCTTCATCACAGTTTAAAAGTTTATCAGTGTCTAGCCAATGAGTGGTGCACAGCTGCAAATGGGAGGCTAAGACAGGAGGATCACAGATTTGAGGACAGCAACATAAGATTTTCAGCTACCTAGTGAGACACTGTTTCAAAACAACAACAAAAGAATTTTTTTAAAGGTTTGGGGGTATAGCTTGCAGTTGGAATGCTCTTACGTTCAATCCTCAGTACCTCACATGCACACAAAACATTTATCAGCATCTTAACGTTTTGAAAAGAATATGTCATCTTTATTAATAGACACTATCTTTTTTAAATGTTAACTTCTTAGTTATTTAACATTAGAATTCAAATTAAACATAAACTCATCTTAGTAATTATCCAAAATTATAAAAAGTAAAGTTATGAAAATCAAATAGCAACTGTAGAAACTATCGTCAGGAAGTAATTCTAAGCTTGCGCATAATGTGGCTCAAACCATGTGTTTCATCCAATTCCAGCTAAACAGATCCACTTTCAGAAAAGAACTTGAAATTTTCATGATAATATAACTCGCCTACTAATTTTTGTGTCTGTACTTTTAAGTTTCATAACCTTTCTTTGGTAGGTTGGTTACACACTGCTCTTAACTATGATGAGTGTCTCCTGTGTGATCTGCCACACCAGTGACTTTAGTACATTTAAATCCAAAATCTCATGGCCCATGACTTCAGTCTTTACAGGAGGTGCTAGATTATGTGAATAAAAGTTGGAGGGGACTAGCAAGTGAAATAAGGTTAAAGAAGGCATACCACAGCAGCATGCTTAGTCTCCTTGCTTCTAAGGGCTCTGAACCAATCAACACCTTGGTACCCAGGACATGTACAGGGACACTGATTATGCAAAAGCAGAGCTGGCATGTGACATGGATTACTGGTCCCAAGCCAGCAATTACTAAGGACCTGCTTGGTTTCCTAGTCTTGTCCCCTATAGCACTGAATATTTCAAAGGAGGAATGACATGGATAAAATTCCAGAAGCATAAGGCTCTCTGTTCCTCCATTCATAAAGACGATTCTGCCATCATAAAAATCATAGACCCAATAGGAACTTTGAAAGACAGTCCTATTCCTGCTTTTGACTTCAGGTAACACCACATGTAACCTCTCTGTAAAAGATAAAACTGTGTCTGATGTTCAGCCTTCAAGAAAAAGAGACTATCTTTTATGGATAACCTATCCTGATGTTTAATTACCTTCCCCAGAAGGAAAAGCCTAGTGTGGCTTCAGAGTCAGACAGAGCTGGTTTCAATGCATGAGCTGTCCCTCGCTGGCTGTGTGACTGACAGTGGGTTGCTGATATCCCCAAATCTTACTTAACTAATTTGCAACATGGAACTAAGCAACAGCCTCCTTATATCATTAAGTGGTTTTAGGGAATAAAGAGAAATAAGTGCAGTACCTGCTGCAGACAGTCACCCTCCATCTGCTTTGCTTCCTGGTTCCTCTTTTGCCTAACCTGGCACGCTCCTATCACATTCCTAGTATTCTCTAGCCTCATTGTCAAGGGAGAATGTCAGATGTCTAATCATTCCCTAAGGTAGTAGACAGCGTGGTATAACTGCAAGATCTGGCACAAACTTTAAAGGGAAGCTGGCTTGCCATCCTCAGAACAGCAAGATAAAGGAGAAAGCAGTCCCTGATGTCACACTAGACTGTGGGAGAGTTAGTAACTTAAAATCCTTTGCCTGGCTCTATTTGACATTGTGCTTGGGACTTAGAACAAAGTAGCCCTGAGCCCAAGCCCCCTAAATAGTGAGGGATGACAATTCCTTAAAACCTAACATTATTTTGTAGTATGAGAGGGGATAGATGGGAGGTGAGGCCAAGCTTGAATTTGTGGGTGAGACAGCAAGAGGGATACTCTTTGAGCTCCATCAGGAGTGTTGTACAATAAGTTAATGAACTTTGAGGAGTGATGTGTCCTCTTAAGAAATCTGGGAAGTTTGCCTTGTATTAGTTCTGGCTGTGCCTTCACCAGGGCCAGAAATTTCTAGCCCCGCCATTTGCAGTATGATGTGTCAGTGTTACACAGGGGAAAATATTTTTTAAAAAGAGATCAAAACTTGGAAAGTTGTCTCCATAAGCCAAATAAGGTTGAGATTCTCACACCAAATTTTTATTTTGAAAGTAGGACTAGATGAGAAAATGGTAGAATAATTTTCAGATATATAAAGAATCATAAAGAGAAACATTTGCAATTTCTAAGAAAGGGAGAATCCAAGGGAAGCTGGAATTATGGAAGATGTGATTCAGATTAGATTTGAGAAGAACTTCCTGGCTATATGAATAATCAATTTAAAAGGAAGAGACCAAAGAAGAAAAAAAGAAAGGAGAAGGGAAGGGGAGGGTGGTGAATAAATTGTGATGACTTTGCTATATAAGATAACAAAGCAGACCCCACTCTTCTATAAACTGAGTATATTAATTCCTCAATATCCTTGGCCTGGGATTTATCTTTCCATCAGTATTTTTTTTATGCACCAAAGAGATAAGAGTGTGCATAGCCTATGCCAGGTGCAGTTTGAAGTCTAGGGTGATAGTGATGACAGATATAGGCCAGGTCCTCAGAGAGCGCCCTGACTCATGCCTGATGTTCAATAACTAGTTGTTGAATAGATACAGAAATAGAGCTGTATCAACAGGCAAATTATGATACGATGACATAAGTACTAATAGCTACTGCCATAGTACTGTGTCTCTATTTCTAACTATGGATGAAATAATTAGGGAGTGTCTTGCAGAAGACAACATTTGGGCTACATTTTGAAAGGTGATTATTGGTTTGTAAGATAGGCATTGAAGGGATAGGGGACACACACACACACACACACACACACACACACACACACACGGTGCCTAGGCTGTTTGGACTCTTAGTACAGTGTGATGGGAGTATTTGTCATTTAGCAGAGGTTGAGAGAGATCAGTGATCAGTTTGGAAACTGGAGGAGGATGAAATACATAAACCCCAATTCCAATTCTTCAGTGTCTTTTGAGCTCCTCATGATGAATACTTTATTTACTATAAGTTAAATTTTACTATACTTAACACCCCTTGAGCTTTCCTGAAAACAGGACTTTCCTTTTTGGTCTTCATTTGGAAATGCATAAAACAAAAGAATCATTACTTTTTCATCTTCTAAAAGATAAGTTAGAGCAAAGTAATTCCTAAGCTTGGGAACATGCAGCATCAACATGGGAAATTTGTTAACATGCCTTCTCTTTTCAGAAGCAGCGCACTTGGGACTGGGAGAAAGCCGTGTGAGGCTGGTGTTTCTTGGTACCAAGACAGCAGTGGACTTAGTGTAGGAAGTAGATGAGAAGCAGCACAAGGTGTCCTAGGGTCTTCAATGAGCTCAAAGCCATAAGCAGCCAACTTGCCATTGAGTCCTGGCCAACATGTCACATAAAAAATCTCAGCTGTGCAAGCAAAAGGGTAACTGTAAAGCTTAGAAGCTCCAGGGACAAGCTTTTGGAAAATGCTGCCTCCTAGACCCTGCCTCCCACCAAGAAAAGAGATGTGAGGTGGAGGGAGGGGGGAGAACTTCAAGAAGCCCTCTGTGCAAAAGCTATCTGTTGAGTCCCTTCTACGGGAGCTCATGCTAGAAGGCAAATACCACACATTCTCTGCCAGCAAGAATCTCATGTTGTCCTCTGTGAGAGACATTTCCTCAGGGAGATGGATTACCAAGAAGTCACAATAACACAAGAGATAAGTAAGGGGACAGGTAGAGGGTGCTGAGGGCACTAGAAGGGGCCCCTGACTTCCCCTGCAAGGGGAAAGGTTTAGAGGTCAGGGAGCAGGGAGCTGATGTGGAACAAAGCAAAGCATTCCAGGGATGGCTGCGAGATTCAAGAAGTGACTTGCTCAGTGTGGTTCGAGTTTGATGTTCATAACGGGGTTAACTATGAGGACTGAGACTTAAATACAGAAAAAAGTACAATGGTGCTATGGTATTGGAATGCCATCAGTCAGTGTTCACAGCCTTATAGGGACTGATCCCATGGCCGAGGTCCCAGTCGTGTGTGGCTGTAAGCCAAGGTTTCACACCCTCCGCACACACTGATGCAAGCCACTGTCACAGGGTGCTTCCTGTCACTACAGTGTCCTGCTGAGAAAAGCAGGGAAGCACACTATTGCAAAGAATAAGTAGTATTGGCACCATGGAAGTGAATGATACCTGTGCATCTTGTTTTTAGAAATGAGTCAAATGAGTGAAACAAGATAAATAATCTCAGCAAATGCCCATCTCAACCACAATAGCCATTTCTTGTTTTAATGGGTGGCTTGATGATCAGTGTTCATTCAGAAGAATGAAGAGGAATTTTAGGCTTGTATTTTATTGTCAGTCACACCATATAATATAAAATCATGGCCAATTTTTATTTAAATTTAATTACACAAAAATAAGAAACTTGACATTATTCTAAAACCCCTGTCCACAATTTGGTATACATACTTTCAGCTTTCATAAATGTGAGTCTCTATGAAAATAAATTTTGTTATTTCTTCTGTTCTCTTAGTTTATAGTCAGTGTGTTAGTCAGCTTGCTGTTGCTCTTACAAAATATCTGAGCAAAGCAACTTAGAGAAGGAAAGATATATCTTGGCTCAGAGTGTCAGTCCGTAGTTGGATTGCACCATGGCTTTTAGGCCTATAGCTAAGCAGAGCCTCATGGTAGAGAGCACGAGGTGGAACAGAGCTGTTCCCCTCACAGAAACCTGGAAGCAAAGAGAGAGAAGAATGGGCAGAGACAAGATATAGTCTCCAATGGCACTCACCCAAGGACCCACTCCTTTCAATTAAGCCCCACATCCTACAGTTTCAGTCTCTTCCTAAAAGCCCCATCTCTGAACATTGCTACATTGGGAACCAAGCCTTCAACACATGAGCCTTTGAGGGACATTCCATATCTAAATTATAACATTCAGTACTTTAGTATATGTATTTTTTGTTTCCTTTGTTGCTCCCTTTTTATTAAAGGGGGCTAGTTTTGTTGTGTGGTGTTAAGTTTTTCTTTGCTTCCTTCTCCCCATCCCAAGAATTTGAAAATCATGGTACCTGTTTTAAATTCCTTGGATAGTTCTTTCATATTTTTATATAATAATGATGCATATTTAAAAACTATATTGTAAAAACATGTCTCTCAAATTATGACTGTCAAGAAAGAAACAACCCATTGATTTAGCCCTGTGGACAAGTATGGAATGACCACACTTTCCTTCCTTCACCTTCCCACACACTCCGCCCTCCCTCTCAGTTTTTGTCATGCTATGGGATTTTTGTCCCAGTCTGTAATAGTTGAATTGTTGATTCTCAAGTAATTGGATCCCTTGTTTCAAGAACATTATTTACATAGTTCCTAGAAACAGTGTTCAGTGTTACATAGAAATGCTTGTGTGCCTCAATTTCCTCATTCTTCTTGATTAATCTCAGTTACCAAAGAGAACACTTGCTTTCTAGAGTCCTTTCCTAGCCAAAAATATCTCCTCTTTGCCTTCCTTTATTGTTGGCAGTTTGGGGTGGTTATAGAGATCGGGAATCTTAAAATAGCCATCCTTCCTGAAAACCACAGACACAAATTCCATTGGCAGATTTTCTTCTGTAGGAGCTCTATTCCTTGATTGACTGACTGATTGATTGATTTGATTTGATTTTTGGTATTGGAAATGGAACCTACAGGCATTCTACCTCTGAGCTACATCCCAGACCTATTTTAAGTTTTATTTTAAAACAGGGTCTAACTAAGATACTGAGGAACCTCTCTAAGTTGCTGGTACTGGTCTCGAACCTCAGATCTTCCAGCCTCAACCTCACAAGTACTGGGACTCCAGGCATATGCTACCACAACCAGCTGTACCATTTCTTCAGAAATGTCCTCATTGGTGACAATTGGGTAAAAAAAATCACCACCTTCCTAGGTATTCCATGTAGCTAAGCCATGTGCATTTTTCTCCCTATGCTGCACTTTCCACATTGTTCCACAAAAATGAATTTCTCTCCCTCCTAAGGACTGCCCTGGACTTCAGATTTCAGCCCTCAGTTTTAAGAACCTCTCCTTTATGTCAGAGTGAGTACATACACACACAAAAAGGCAAATCATAGTCCCAAGTTAGAAATAAACACAATATCTATCTGAAGTCATCATTAAATTGTGGTATATTTGTACAGTGGAATACAATCCTATTTAGCCACATGCATCAATATAGACAAATGTTTAAAACAAAGTTTAGCAGAAGATTCATATCATGGAAAGACATTCATGATGATCCATTCACATAAATTTCACAAATAGGCAAAGCAAAGCAATATCTTGTTTAGGTGTTACTAGGGATACGTACGAAGGTAGCAAATGAATGATTAACCAAATTGCTGCATAATAGTTATTTTGGGTGAAGTATGGGAGATGAATCAGAGAGAGGCACTCTGGGTCTTCAAATGCACCACTAATATTCTACTTCTAAAGTTAGTAGCTGACGTATAGGTATTTGGTTTACTAAAATGTTTAATAGTAATACTAATTTAATAGTGTTTTTTAATAATTGTATACCTAAAGTTTTAAATGAACTTAATTCAATTATAACTTATCCGCAGTGATTTTAAAAACTCCTCTTTACGTATGATATGTCATAAATTTTTAAAATAAAATCATGTAGAAGAAAAATTTGCTAGAGATAGCCACTCACTGTTCCTGCTTTCCCTTTACATATGTGTCCTTTACCCTTAAAAGGATACATATCCATGGTATAGAAGGGGTCCATGAGATGTCATATACATTCTACCCTTTCATGTCACTCATCTTCCTCATATATTGATTATTTTAATTTTATGATTTTTTTTAACTTTCTCAAAATGTCTTCCATTTAATTTCTCACCAGACAGCTGCACTCCACTCTCTGGATGGAGACATGCATGGCTTCCCTCAATTTGAGACCATCTATAATACAAGTTTCTAGGTGCTTACACATTGGCTTTGCTAGCAACCTAGGTCAGCTCCAAGAGAAAGCTTTACCTGATTCCTGCTTCTCTCCAGATTTCTGAAAGGAAGGCGGGAAGCCTGCTTTCCTGTGAGACTTTCCCCAGGATGTCTAAAGTCACACATGGGGTGGTATTACGAATAGCATGATGATGAAAAAGGAGGAGCTTCATTTTCAAGTGGTACCTTGTGCATATGTATCTTCAGAGGTAGGCTTCATCCCATCATGCTTACAGATGAGAACAGTGGGCTGAAGTAACGTGTCCCTCTTGCTGTCAAGGGCAGAAGCTAAATCCAAACACAGTCCAAAAACCATCCACTCTGTACTACATCACACTGCCCCATGCTTTAAATTTGTATCAACTCAAGTTGACTTTGGCCATTCCACATATATTTATTGAGCATCACCTATGTGCTGGGATAGATGCCATAGACACAATGAGCAAAGCATACCTTTTCACTGTTGTCACACTTAAAATATGAACTTAGGCGATAGAGCAAGGATTGTGCAATTATCTATAATTATCTATGACAACAGTGAAGAAGTAACTGTATGATTGTATGTGAGGAGGAAAACCTAGACTGCAGGGTCATGGAAAGAATTTTTTAGGAAGTTGACAATAATCTGAACTGCTACTAATAAACAAGTAAAGCAAAGAAGCAGAGAGAACAGCAACATGACACAGGACACAGTCTGTAGGAAGAGGTCAAATACTGGGTAAGCTGAATAAATGGCATAAATGCATAGTAAGTAAGATGGACAGTGGCCCAAGAGGAGGAGCAACACACTTATAGCACCTTGAAAAGGCATAACCAGGATGTTGGGTTAACCCTAAAAGTAAGGGCAAGTTTCCTCAGGGTTTAAAGGAAAGGAGAGACATGGTTATATCCATTGCTTTTTCCACTCAACAGAGAGTGAAGAATGCAGACTGTGCTATCCAAAATATAATCAGTAGTGATTAGTGTGAACTGTTAATTATAATATATTTGATTGTAAATATATAGGATATATAATAGCAGTCTTTATTTTTATGTTTATTGGTACATTATAATTATAGATAATTGTGGAAATCATTGCTACATATTTGTACATGCACATAATTTAATAGGAATCTTTAGGTGGAAATATGTGATACATGATATACATATTGAAGATTGAAAATGGCTTTAAAAGATTGAAGATGGCTTTAAAAGCCATCCCTGGCATTCACAGATTTTCAAGTTGGAAATTTGTCTTCTGAATAGATGTCAGAGCCTCGGAGCCAGTCAGAGTGGCCTTCCCCCTTACCAGAGAAAGGTGGGGACCACGGATCCTGAAAACTGCTTCCAATCTTCAGGGAGCCACAGAAATGTACCCCATGGCAGAATTATTATTGATTTCCATCCAGGGACTATGAAGGACCTATTCACTAGTTCTTTTAATATCAGAGAATTCATTTCAATAAAATTTCACTTGATTTTCTGTAACCTTTTTCCCCCTTCCCTTTACATTTATCCATGGTTTTTCCATATCCTGGGAGATGGGCACTGCTGATGATTCCAGAATAATGCCACCTGAAATAGCCCACGGTTCAATTTACACCTGTTCATTGGGCAGCTACAGTAAGAGAGTACTTCATCACATGCTTAGAATATAGATGACAACAATGAGCAGGGCAGAATCTGCCCTCAAGAAGCCACCAGTCTTAGAAGAGGAGCTCAGAGGATGACAAAACACCATGACAAACTCTACCTGCATTTTCAGAAGCAGAAATCAGGAACTCTCAATTACTTGGATTTTTAGCAGTAGGAATTATTTGTTAGGTGGTTGCTTAAAAACAAAAACAAAATAAAAAATGGAATGTTCATGCTCCTGAAAAATCAATCATTTTAAAATTCTGGGCAGCCCATTCATGTATTCCCTATGTACCTCCCTTCACTGAATCAAACTCTAAACAAATATTGGAGCTAGCAGCAGTCCATCTGTGTGGGATCACTGGTTCTATAGAAAGGACCAAAATAGCTATTTTTTTAGTTATTTTCATCTTTGATTTGCTTCACTGTAAGTGTGATATAAAGTTGGCTGTGTTAGACTAATTATACCTAAGTTATTTATTTTCTGCTGCTAAATGGAATCATGTAGAAGGCATCTCCCCACCCAAAAGATTACACATTTAACCAGTGTGGGGGAGGGGGAGAGTTCTGGGAATTAAACCCAGGGGTATTCTACCTCCAAGGTATGCCCCCAGCCCTTTTTATTTTTTCTTTTAAAACAGAGTCTTACTAGAATGCTGAGAGTTTCACAAAGTTGCTGAGGCTGGTCTCAAACCTGCAATCTTCCTGTTTCAGCCTCCCAAGTACTCAGATAGCTAAATTTAACAATTTTTACATTAGGTGAAGCACCTTGCTGTCCTTTATAGAAAGTGACTTATATATAATTTTGTACTCAATTTCCAAAAATTATCTGACTAGTCAGAGAAATGTTAGTCCTGTATAAGTAAATTGTTTGATACTCAGAATAAATCCCTAAGTTCCATAAACAAACAGCTTATTAGTTGGGAAGTCAAAGTGGGAGAGAAGAGATATTGATCAATTCAGACAGATTTATAAACTTTCAAAGTCATCTGGGTCTAGTGGCACATGCTTGTAATCCCAGTACTTGGAAGACTCAGACAGGAAGGATTACAGGTTTGAGGCCAGCCTCAGCAACCTAGTAAGACCCTCAACAACTTAGTGAGAACCTGTTTCAAAATAAAAATAAAATAGGTTTGGATTTATATCTCAGAGGTAGAACATACCTAGGTTCAATGCCCAGTACCACAAAGAAAACAACTTTAAAATTCTCACAAATAGACATTACTAAATAGGGTGAAACTGATGTCTTTCCCTCTTCTTGGTACCTGTCATTCCCCTAGAAATCTAAAATACATTAATTCACTCACTCAGTCATCAGAGCAGAAGGAGAATATGACTGAAAACATACTTTAGATGTAAAAATAGATACTCTTCCCCAAGCCACCTCCCAGCCTGGGACACCTTGACTTTTGGACTTCTTCAAGAAAATGACATTTCACTGTTCACCCCTCAGAAGTGGCAATTTTATGCTGATGCAGGTCCCGGAATGATTTCTCCCATGTTCTTTATGAAAAAAAAACAGTTGTCATTTGTGTTTTAGATCCTGGCAATTAATTGATTGATTGGCATTAGAAAGTTAATTCATCTTGTGTGTGTGTGTGTGTGTGTGTGTGTGTGTGTGTGTGTGTGCGCGCGCGCACATCCATTCAGTTTGACACAGTGGAATAGGGTGCTGTTATTGAGAAATTGAAGCACCAGGTGTGATTAGATAAGATTGCACATTTCATTCTCTCTTTAATTTCACATCACTCTTCAGCAGCAGCTAAATCCAGGAGCTTCCACCCTCCCCCCGCACTCCCATGGAGTCAGCAACACCATACATTTTTAGTATGTCCAACAGAGTGGAGGCAAAATGTTCCCAGAGTTTCCTCCACATCCCACCCTGCTCCCTCCAAAGCTATGTGCATGCATGTTTTTATCACATTGAACCTCACTATGATGGATAATTGCAATTCAATAATGAAAATAATTTTTAAAACTTCCAAATTAAACCACTCTGCTAGGCTGTTGCAGTCAAATCTGGGTTTGCTTCCAAATTATTCTGTATTTCTAGACCTGGTTTATTAATCCATGAATTCCTCCTTGAGAATAAGACTTTGGGCATATTTATGTATTGGTTTAATTACTAATTACTATTTATAAGGGGTAATGGGGATTGAATCCATGGGCATTCTACATCTGAGCTATACCCTCAGCCCTTTTTATTTTGAAACAAGATTTCACTAATTTGCTAAAGGTCTTTCTAGGTTGCTTAGGCTGGCCTTGAACTTGTGATCCTCCTGTCTTAGCCTACGAAGTACTGGGATCACAGGTATATATCACCATGCCCAATTCTTCTGGCATTTTTACATCACTAGTGTTCAATTTCAATGAAAAGTACAGAAATAAGTCTGAAATTAAGGTTTACCAAGGGTCTAGGGGTGGGGGAAGTGGGGAGATGTTGGTCAAAGACTACAAACTTTCAGTTATAGGACAATCTGGAGACCCAGTGTACACCATGATGACTGTAGTTAATACTGCATCATATACAGTCGGCTCTCTGTATCCTTGGATTCTAAATCCATGGACTGAACCAACTATATATAGAAAATATTCAGGGGGAAAAAAATTACACCAGAACTGAACATGTATTGTTCAGTACTGAATATATTGTCATTATTCCTAAAAATGTTCTTATTATTCCTTAAAAGTATAGTTTAACAACTATTTGTATAGCATTTATATTTCATTAGGTATTATAAGTAACCTAGAGATGACTTAAAGCATAGGGGAGAGTGTGCACTGATTATATGCAAATACTACACCAACTTCTATAAGAGACATGAGCATGTGCAGATCTTGGTATCTTGGAAAAGGATGTCCTGGAACCAATCCTGTACTTGAAATTTGCCAAAATAGTAGATATTAAATGTTCTCAACATAAACACAGATGACTGTACTTGAAATTTGCCAAAATAGTAGATATTAAATGTTCTCAACACAAACACAGAGGTAACTGTTTGAAGACAACTATATGAAGTGATGGATATGGGTATGCTAATTAACTTGATGGTGGCAAGTATTTATTTTTGGCAAATATTTTATAATATCTACATATAGCAAAATGTCACATTGTATACTTTAAATATATATATATATATATATATATATATATATATGGTTTTTATCTGTCAATTATAACTCAGCAAAGCTGGAGAAAAAGGCAACGAGAAGTCTTTACAACCTTTCTCCCACCTCCTCTCCTTATTTCCTCTCTGCGCCCCCAAGTCTCTCCCAAGTCACACCAACTCTCAACTTCTAGGATTTAGAGTTAGAACATATCAAAGTCAATCACTAAACTGAACTTGAGAAGAAGGGAGGACAAGGGAGTGGGGTGGGAATTGGGGAAGGGTTAAATGAGAGATGTGTGCATGTATACCTTTTTCAGCTTTACCTAACAAAGATGTATGATTACAGTGCACCAGTTAAAAAAAAAGGAAAGAAAGAAATGGCATTAATTCATTTCTGTTGCAAGCATGTTCTGAGAGGCTACATATGGTACTCAAAGCTATTAAAAAGTAAATTTGAGCCAGGAGTGGTGACACACATCTGTAATCCCAGTACTTCGGAGGCTAAGACAGGAGGATTGCAGGTTTGAGGCCAGCCTCAGCAACTTAAGAACTTGTTTCAGAATAAAAAATAAAATAAAGCTGGGGTGTAGCTTGGAAGTAGAATGCCTCTGGGTTGAATTCCTGGTACCCCCAAAATAAAAATGAATTTGAGGCAAGAAGATAGTTCCAAGATTAGGGTTTAGTATGTATAGTAGGGATCAGTGTGTTTGGAATAGGGATGAGGCTAGAATAGGTCCATGGAGAAAGTGAGACCTGACATTTGGCTTGAAGTTAGACAAGCTGGATGCTCAGCAGCAGACAGCATGAACCAACCAGAATAAAGCAGCATCCCTGAGTTTGAGAAGCAATCAGGGATCACAGGGCAGAGCCAGCAGAGAAGTGATCCTGTCACAGAGGCAGTCTCAAGGGGAACACCAGCCACGGAGCTCTTTCTTTGCACCCAGGGACCAATAGCCATGACCCGTAATGAGTCACCTGCAGGTTAATTCACTCCAGGCTGAGTACCCTGGTACTAGGTGCCATGCTAGGCAGTGCTGAGCAGGCACCATCACTGGATCTGACCTCTGCTTGCTGCTCCATTTTCATTCACTCACATCCAATGGGCTCTGTGAATGTCCAGTCACAGAACATCCTGCAGCCCATGAACACCACCCTCTTTCCTGCTTCTCTTCTGGTCCGTGTTCCGGGAAGCTAGGAGGACCTCACTTCTACCCTTGGCTTGTCTAACTTCAAGCCAAGTGTCACATCTCACTTTTTTCACGTACTTCCTCTGGCCTCCTCCCTGCTCCACACACAACTGCCACGTCTTCTTGTCTTCATCCCTATTATACACAATCTCTACAAGGGCAGAGATGCTGTCTTATCCATTGTAATCCACATTCTACTTGAGATGTAGGTTGGGTACTCAATAAATATTTGGTGAGCCAACCATGGAATTTCTTGTTGAATATGGTCCACAAGTACTCATTTGCCCTCCATGCAATCTTTGTAAGACCCACAAGATAACTGTTAAATAGAAAGTGGCAAAGTTGTAACATTTGTAATCTTTGTCACCCTAATTGTAGTGAGAATTAATACCCCCATGTATTTTCTTGTGAAAATCACTTTCCCTCCATGGTATGCTTTTTAATAAGAATGGAACCCCTTGGCAAAATTAAATTGGAACTGTTAGAAATATTAGGTGTTTCTTTGTTGAAATCATTTCTGGAGAATTACCAAGGCTGTGCTTTCCTTACTGAGTACAAATTAAAATGCATTTTAAAAATAGGAAGAAAAAGAAACAGATTTGCAGCTATGAGAAATAGGCATGCATGTAGATAAGAGGCAAAGGCAAAAATCAAAGAGCTGTGTTTGGGTGATAGGATTAAGGATGGGTTTCCCTTTGTTGAAATACTCTTAAATATTTTATCATTTAGTTTGGGTGGAAAAGTATTAAAAATATAAACAAGAATCTCCTTGAAAGAAGTACATATCCAGGAGGGTTTTTTTTCTTTACTTGTATGAATCAAAGATTCTTCTCTATACAAACAAATAATTTGCCAGTGCTGTTGTGTTGTGTAGAATATTTTTTTTATCACAGGCGTTTTTTTCCAACAAGGTATTCATTTATTCATTCAACAAATAAATATTAAATATGGACTCTGTGTCAGACATTCTACTAGATATTTGTTTTCTCTGTATTAATAATGATGGTGACAAATTTTTGTAGCCCTTGTTACCACCCAAAGCTGTTTCCCATACATTACATCTACCATTTCTCACAGTCCTATAAAGTAGATAGGACGTGTGTATTAGTCATGGAAACACTAGCTGTTGTAACAAATGGATTCCAAAAGTTAGTGGCTCCGTCCTTTGTGGTCTTACATTCCTAACTGAAGGTTACAGGGCAGCGAGTGACTCTGTTCCACATAGTCACGTAGGTTCTAGCCTGAAAGCAAAGGGCCTTGAGCATGTGAGCAGAGGTTACCAATGTCACTCATGCTCACGTTCTGATGGTAAAGTCTTAATGGCATAAGCACACCAGTCTCAAGGGAAGTTTGGAATTATTGTCCAGACATGTGAAGCAAAGAATGAATTCCAGAATTTCATTGTATAACTAGCAGTTTCTGCTTTTTTTTTTTTTTTTTTTTTTTTTTTTTTTTGGCAGTATTGAGAATTGAATCCAGGGGCATTCTACCTCCAAGCTACACCCTCGGCTCTTTTTATTTTTTGTTTTGTTTTGCTGAGAGTCTTGCTAAATTGGTGAAGCTGACCTCCTGTCTGTGCCTCCCAAGTACTGGGATTACAGGCATGCACCACCATGCCCTGCTCCTAGCAAACATTTTTAAATTGCCATTTGTAAGATGAAAAAACTAAGGCCCAAAGATGTTGACTTGAATAAAATCATTCAGTTAAACAAGATGCTGGATCAGCCTCTCTTCCATCACTTTCATGGCATAATACTGGCTTGGTAAAAACATTACTTGTAAATACCATGTGTACTGCCCATGAGTTTATGAACTGCTATACCCCAGCCCAGAATTCTATACTCCTATCTTACTTTACTTCATCCTAGGACAGAGAGAGGGTCCTTCTAGGATTTGTGAAAAGGCTAAATGCTGCCTAGCAATGGTTTCAGTGTAAATAATGGGTTTGGCTTCCCACCAGTTCCTGAACATGATTGAGGACAGACTAATAAATCCAATACCCACACAGAAAGTTGATACAGGGTCCACAGGCATGCACATAACCAGGGATCTCCCTCATATCTTCAGTTGCTCCCTATTCAGTGGTTTGTTTAATGAATATTTATGGAGAGTTGATTATGTGGTGGCAGGGGGAGCTACAGAGAGGATCAAGGCAGATACAACCCAGCTATTACAGAGCTTGCCACAGACAATGTCAACTAACAGAAACATTACAAATTGTAGCAGAGCACAGCAACCCACACCTATAACCCAGTACTCAGAAGGATGGTAGGTTCAAGGCCACCCTCAGCAACTTAGCAAGGCCCTCAACAACTTAATGATACCCTGTTTCAAAATTAAAAATAAAGTAAGGCTGGGGGTGTGTAGCTCAGTGGTAGAACACTCCTGGGTTCAATCCCCGGCACCACAAACACATACAAAATTATAAATTGTGAGGAAGGATGCCAGAGATAGAATCATGGTAAATGGCCTATCTCAGAGATGGCTTCTGGGAAGTATTTCTGGGTAGGTTTTTAATCTGAGTTCCCATGGGTGAGAAGGAATCAGTCATGTGAAGAACAGGGATGAGGGCTTTCCAGGCAGAAAAACAGCAGGAGCAGCAATTTGAAGGGGAGAAGAATGTGGCACCTTCAGGAGCCAAAGGCATCCTAAGTATCTAAGAACAAGCAGAGATGGTCAAGTTGAGAATAGCTAAAGTAATCTTAACCCTCACAACCACTTATGACATGGTTTACTATTATCTTCCTTCCTCATTTCACAGATAAGGAAACTGAGAAATAAAAAGCCACATGACTTCATAACTGGCTTGTCATATAGCTAATAAGCAAGAGGGTTAGTGCTGATACTCAAAGAGTCTATCTCCACGCCCACCCCTACACCACTGCATTGTGCTAGCATGCTTCCAGGGCAAGACTCAAAACTTCCAGTCTATCTATAAACAATTCTTCTCTCCAAAAGAAAACCTCTCTTCCCTCAGTGGAGGGTTATTTTACTGGGATCCCCAAGTCTGTCTCTCCCACAAGGGAACCATGGATATAATTTGAGGGAGCTGATAAATTTGGATAGAACTACACAGCATATGCACACATGCATACACACACACACACACACACACACACACACACACACACACACTTGCATACTGATGATCCTAATCCCAGCTAGTTCTTCTAAACTTTATTCCCAAATTCCAAGTTGTCCAAAGGAAATGTTCATCTTTATATCCCAAAGGCACCTCAAACTCAGCATATCAAAGTTGAACTAGCGTATTCCTTCAATCATCAAGCCTGCTCACTCCTCCTGCACTGTTCTATTATAGACACAGTCTTTTTCTGATCCCTCGAGATTTCAATGTCTCCCTCTCCCTCACTCCTACTTCCGTTTATCACAGTACCCCTGGGTCTGCATTACTTAGGAAATGGGCTGGAGCTGGCCGAACTTCTGGACCATGTCTAATACTAGGACAGAAGTAAGCATCTTATGAGCATGCCCTCAATTTGTAAGTTGTTCTGTAACTTTAACTATCTTTCCCTAGGCCACAACTTCCACTAGGAGTCTTGATGGCTGTGATAAATTAAAATGATAATGGTTTTCCTTTCTTCCTCAGTGTGGACCATGTTGAAAGACCTGCCATGTAGAATTCCTTCCTCTGCTAAGTAGGAATGTTTAATCCTTTACTTGATTGAGGTGAACAAAAGGAGTTGAGTGAGTCAAGAAAGTTCTTGTTTGACCAATACTGTCACAAGCTTCCCTGGCCCTGGAGGGCTGGTAGCTGTTCACTCTTTGATGGGTCCTTCAGAAGTTATTCCTCCTCTCCCAGGGCTGGAGGCAGCTCACCTGTGACAAACCCCAAGTGGCTATTTTCATGGATTGACAGTATTCCACAATTCATCAGCTCTTTGGTTTAGATGTGCTCACCCATTTAAGTGGCCTGTTAGGAAGACATTAGCTTCACTCCAGCTGGCTTATACAGGATAGCCCAGATCTGGTCCACAAGAAATACTCATGTGACACACTTGAGGACAGACTGTCCCCAGCCTCAACAACTCGTATTATTTCTGCCACCAGAATAGTTATCAGGCTGCAGATCTGGCTCTTTAGGCTTCTCTTAGAGACACGTCACCTTGTTTGCGTTCCCTTGCAGACTTGGGAGCAGAACCAGTGCCTCCTTTCTTCCATCCCTCAAATAAAATAAGTATGTTAGGGGACAAGGGACTTATGCTTCACTTTCTTCATAGAAAATCTCCTTCTAAAACTTTGATTGAAATAGAACACTTTCTTTGCAGCTATAATAATTGTACAGATCACTGGATTTTGACAAATTGAATACACCATGTCAATACCACCCAGATCAAGAAATAGGACATTACTAGTGCCCTGGGGGTTCCCTTCCTTGCTGTCTTCAAGTTACCCCCTGCTGAAGGGTATAAATATGCTGCCAAATTCTAATAGCAAAGAATAGCTTCATCTGTTTTTGTGAACTTAGAATAAGTGGAATCACACAATATATAGTCTTGGTATTTTTCTTATGAAATTCATTTGTGTTTTCTGCAGTTATAGAGCATTTATTCCTTTAAACTCTTCAACATGTGAATGTACCACAGTTCATTTATATATTCCACAGTTCACAAGTATTTAAGCAGTCTTTAATTTGAAGCAACTCTGTGAACAGTGCTACTTTGAATATAACTGGACACACATCATTGGGTGAAGCTATTTATGCATCTCCATGGCACCTGCTAGGACTGTAATTGCTGGACTGAAGGGTTATGTTGTATTAGCTTGCTAGTGCTGCGGTAACAAAGCATAGCGGCTGGGTGGCTTAAACAACAGAAATTTATTTTCTCACAGATCTGGAAGCTGTAAATCTATGATTGAGGTGTCTGTGAGATTGGTTTCTTTTGAGATCTCTCTCCTTGGCTAGTAAAAGGCTGCCCGTTCCCTGTGCCTTCACAGGGTCTTTCCATCTGTGTCTACATATTCTCTTCTTATAAGGATGCTAGCCATATTGGATTAATGCCCCCCCCAATGACCACATTTTAATATAACTACCATTTTTAAAATAGATTGTCTTTAGACACTGTCATATTCTGAGGTGCTGGGTGTTAGAATATTAACAGAGGAATTTTGTGAAAAAACAGTTCAACTCAGTCAACATATTTTCAGCCACAGTAGATTCTTCCAATTTCTTGATGTGATTGTATCAATTAACACTCCCTCTGGAAGTGTATAAGAGTACTGATTGTTCTACATCCTTAGCAACACTTGATGCTTTTTGTTTTAAATAAATCTTCCCTAAACACAAGCTTCAAACTGATTTTTGTTGTTGTTTTGTTTGGCATTTTACCTGTGAGCTATACCCCCAGCCCTTTTTTTTTTTTTTTTTTTTGCCGTACTGGGGATTGAACTGAGAGGCATTCTACCTCCGAGCTATACTCCCAGCCCTTTTTTTTTTAATTCTTTATTTTGAAACCGAGTCTCACTAAGTTCCGGAGTGCCTCACTAGGTAGCTGAGGCTGGCCACGAACCCGGATCCTCAGGTCTCAGCCTCCCAAATGCTGGGATTACAAGCATGCGCCACCACGCCTGGCTACTCCCAGCCCTTTTTAATTTTTTGTTTTGAAACAGGGTCTCACTAGGTAGCTGAGAGTCTTTCTAAGTTTCTCAGGTTGGTCTTGAACTTGTGGTCCTCCTGTCTCAGCCTCAAAAGGTCAAGATAAAGGTTTCCCCAAGTCACTACAAATCTCTCCTGTAGTCTTCTACTTCTCCTTTGGTACTTAATATCTTTTGTCTTCAAATCCCATGGAAACTTTCATTCTAGCATCATGTTAGCTAGTTCTTATTTATTTTTATGCCATTAGGGAAAAAACAATCTGGCAATGTCAGTGCCCTTCATTGTATTTTTCAAATGATCCTCTCCCTGCCATTTCCAGGGTAACTTACACTGAAAAGAAGATGGTACCTGAAATCTCTGAGCAATTAGATCTTCATATACTGGGAATGCCACTTTCTCAGGATGAAACCTGGGAGGAGCTTCTCTCCACAGATGCTGTTCCTCCACTACCTCCAACTGTCCCGATAGTGGCAGGTCCTCAGGCTTGGCTTGCAGCAGTTTCCCCTGCCTCATTCCTCCCCCATGGCTAGGAGTTGAGTTTTTATTTTCCAACACCATCTCTAACGGGAGGTGCCTAAAGGGTTTTTTCTTAAACTTCCATGGCCATTTAAAGTTCCACAAGGTTCATCCTAAAATAACTATTTTAAAGAATGTACTCCCTAAAACCCTCAAGGACCCACATTAGAGCAACAAGTGTGTACAGTACCACTACCCCCTAAAATCTCATTGCAGATGCTCATGACACGAGTCCATGGCTCTTTCTGGGCTCAGAGAAACTTCCTCACTTCACAGTTGTCTTACCAGAGTAAGAGAATGAATCTTTCCCTCCTTCTGGGGAAAATCCACATTTATGAATTTGGGAGATCTAGGAGAAGCTATTTATGCAAATTATAGAAGTAGCATATAATATCAAGAGTAAGTCAGAAGATATATATATATATATTGACTTGATATTTTGATCTGGTTGTTGAGTTTGTCTTTTTTCTGTGGCACAGAGCTTTAAAAATTGAAGACAAGAAATGGTATTTTGCATACATTGGGGTTTGTTTGTTTGTTTGTTTGTTTTTTCTTTTGACATGTTGTTAGTTCAGAAGAACTACAAAAAAATAGTTGGGAAATTAGCAATATGAAAAGCAATCCCTGTGTCCTTTAGTGTGTGTAAGGTTCAGTAAATTGTAGCACATGTTATACTATTTATCAATAAAGAGGAACAAATTATTAATACATGACAACAGTTTGGATAGATTACTGGAGAATTAGACTAAGTATGAAGAGGGCAATTTCAAATGATTTTATACTCTCTGGTTCCACATATATAACATTCTTGAAATAACAAAACTATACAGATGGAGAACAAATTAGTGATTTTAGGAGTTAGGAATGCAGTGAGTGGTAGATCTGGCCTGAGGGGTCACTACTGGTGCTGAAATAGCTCTGTAGCTGGATCATGGTTTGCTTACACAACCAGAGGTGTGATAAAATTCCACAGAAACACACATACATGTGGTTGTAAAGCCATTGGATAGTACCAACGTCAGTTTCCTAGTTAGTGTACACACACAACCTTCCTCTACATTTTTCTATGACTTCCCGTGAATCTTTAATTACTTCAAAGTAAAAAGTAAAGAAAACTGGTATGTTTTATGTCTTCAGATTTCCATTGGCAGTAGAGTCACATCCTGCTTAATAAATGATATTTAGATTTCATTTCATTCCACAGAATTTATGAATTTAAATAGTTTAGGAGATACCGAAAAAAATTATAGTAAATGCCAAGACTATAATTTGCTCCTTCTACTTAACTTTAAGTTAATAGAGATAGTGAGATCTGGAATAGAGACATTTAAAGATGTTTGGATGACACTTTCTTTTCCATTTTAGCAAATGATTAAAGACAAAACAAAAACAAAACCTCATGAACCTTCACCTTTAATCCATTTGAAGTAAAAAATTTAAAACACTTCATCATGATGGGATCCTTCTGTCACCCTCTCTCCTTTCTTTCCTCCCCAGCTCTGTCTGCCCCTCCCCATACCACACATCATTGTTTATATAGAGAGAGATAATAAGCCATACTAGGAAGCTAGATAATTTCTAAATTACTATTAGGAATGAAAACCTTTATAAATGTGAGCATTTGTTCTTCTAATGAAGTCATATAAACCAGAGTGAATATTTCAGACTTAGGTAGAAATGGAATAAATTATGCCACAGGAGATGTTCCCTGTGAAGGTGAGTAATCTATCCCTCTCTGCTTCACCCCTAAACCAGCCACCATCTTCAGCCTGTAGGAATCATATTGCTCTTGGAAGTCACTTTTTATACATCCTGTCTGCTTTTCTAAATGGTCTGAATATAACGTTCTTTCTGTAGACAAAGAGAATTCTGTGTTAATTTCCATGTATTTCTTGATAAACCTTGGCACTCTCAGGTTGCCAGTGGAGCCACTGCAGGTAGGTACCTGCAGGAAAGGAGAAGGGAAGATTGGCAGGTCTCATATTTACATCTTGGAGGAATTCCAAAATCATCACCTCAGCTGCTATAGCTGTTGTTTTGTACTTGGCCAAGTGAGGAAATATGAGTGAAGAAAAGCCAGAACACCTTCTCTCAACTTGTAAATTAGCAAATTGCCATCAGATTATCTAATTTTCCTCCCTGCTGCTCTCACACCTGTATGCCATCAGTGCTTTGAGCTAATATGTCAATACAATACACGGGCATAAATTGGTTTATATTCTACATGGATTTCTAGTTTGGGTGTGTGAGTGTTTATGATGGAAAACTGTATTTCTTCTTTCCCATGGTAGACTTAAGACAAGGAAGGAATCTCCTTAATGCCTCCATTAATGATTTCATATCAATGATTCTTGGAAGAAGGGGAAACTCCAATATTGAGATTGTATAATCATATTGATGCAAATTCCAAATTTTTCTTCCATGGTTATCTCTCCACCAATTTGGTTTATTCTTATTAAGAAAGGAAAAAGCTGGGTATGGTGGTGCATGCTTGTAATTCCAGCACTTGAAAGGCTGAGACAGGAGGATTGCAGGTTCGAGGCCGGCCTCAGCAACATAGAGAGGCCCTCAACAACTTAGTGAGACCCTGTTTCAAAATAAAAAATAAAATAGGGCTGAGGGTGGTGCTCATAAATAGAATATTTCTGGGTTCAATCCTAAATACCACAAAGGAAGGAAGGAAGGAAGGATTGATTGATTGATTTATAACTATGGGAATATTTGTTTTTCATTTAATACCAAACCAAGATGACTAACTTTCCCTTGCTCATTCTGTAATCATCTGTAAATCTAATCTGGAAAGACCAAGAATTTTGAGGGTAGCCCAGCCTTTGAATCTAGATCTGATTCTTGAAGGATGATTTTTACTGATTTTTATTTGGACAGGTTACTTATCTTTTTGAACCCTGGTTTCCCTAGTCATCTATTGTAGATAAAATTGTTACCAAAAAGGTCACTGCAAGCCGGGCGTGGTGGCGCACGCTTGTAATCCCAGCATTCGGGAGGCTGAGACTGGAGGATCCGGGTTCGAGGCCAGCCTCAGCTACCTAGTGAGGCACTCCGCAACTTAGTGAGACTCGGTTTCAAAATAAAGAATAAAAAATAGGGCCGGGGGTATAGCTCAGAGGTAGAATGCCCCTGAGTTCAATCCCCAGTACCGCAAAAAAAAAAAAAAAAAAGGTCACTGCATTAAATATTATGCATAAAGCATGTCCTATAGAGATATGCTTTGGAATATTGAATTTGAGGTAATAGCAAAGTATAAAAACAAAGATGAACCCAGGGATGTGAATGTGTGCCTGCATTCCCAGCACTCAGGTAGCTAAGGCAGGAGATTCACTTAAGCCCAGAAGTTCAAGACCAGCCTAGGCAACATAGTGAGACCCTTTCTCAAAAACAAACAAAAGCAGAAGCAGAAGAAAAAGAAGAGGAGGAGGAAGAGGAGGAGGAGGAGGAAGAGGAGGAGGAGGAAGAAGGAGAAGGAAAAAATAAAGGTTGATATAATGTTGAGGGTATGACTGTTTTTGTCCAAGAGAATTAAGTAGAGAGAAACCTTTTGGTAGCCAAAAACATGGTGAAATCAGATGAAAAGGTTGCTTTCCCAGGAATAGAATATTAAAAGCTGAGAACAGAGTTCTACATAGAGAAGATCACAGTGCAGAGAGATAAAGAAAAACAAGCTAAGAAAATGCAAAAAGAGTGGTTTCTTCTGAGAGACATCCTCGGGGCAGAGGCCCCCATAAAGACTCTGAGTGCACAAGAACCTCAGCATCATCTAGGTCCTGTTTTCAAGCACTTAAATCTGCTTTGGAATGAGTCTGAAACTCTACAATGAGTCTAGCATAACTACATCTTACAGAAATGCTCTACAACAGGGATCATCAGACTATTTCTGTAAAGGGCTAGGCAGTAAATATTTTGTGCTTTGTGAGTCAGTTTGTTGAGTCTGTTGCTACTAACTGGACTCTACCATTATAGCCCCAAATCAGTCGTAAATGATATGTAAATGAATGTCTGGCTGGCTGTGTCCCAAGAAAACTTTATAAAAATAAATGGTAGGACAGCTTTGGGTTGGAGGCCATAGTTTGCTGACCCCGCTCTAGAATGTGTATGACTCCAAGCCAGGTCCTGTCTTCCTTCTGCATTCTGGGTACCCTCTCTGATTTGCTCCGTCATCCCAGGGGAGACAGAGCCGCTTCTGCATCCAGTTTCCTCAGCTTGTATTTTCTCTCTTTGCGGTATCAGGTCTTGATGTGTCTCTTCTTGACAATAAGCAGACATGTGGCATATATCTGAAACATGTCTTGAGGTGGTCGGAAATTCAGAACTTAGCTGAGGTATAGTTGCTGCAGATGTAACGACATGTAAAATATCCTATTCCCTACCAGTACACCATGCTTCTTGAATTTACAGAATATACAGTGGAATGGCGTTAAAATTCTGATGCACCAGTCTAGTGGCAGATCTTAAGTGAAAACAGGCAAGTATGTTCAGTCTGCTTATATAACAATTACCATACTGGGAGTGGAAAATAGTGCAAATTCCTAAGGGTTCTCATTATTTTAAGAATGCCACTTTGGGTCTTCCAGCTCTATATCCCAGGAATTCTCTGTGTTGGTCACAAGTCAATTTTCTTTTGCTGGCAATTGGGAAACTCTGAAAGGCCGTGAATTCCTTGAGTTTTTACTAAGACAGTTCCTGACAGGAGGGCTTAGCAACATCTTCCTTCACTCATGAACACTCTGAGGAGCAGTTTGTGGCTACGATTACCAAAGGATGAGGATGAGTTGTTCCAAGGAACAACTTAAGCCACTGATTACAGTATCTTACGCATAGTAGGAAACTGACTTTTCAGGAAAATAACCATCCTTAGAAACCAACGTTCTCAGTTCAGTAATGATGTTTCCAATGAAGTAATAAGATAATCAGTAATATCTTTTCTCTTTTGACTTCTTAAATCCATTTATCATAGGCAGAGGCAACGGTATAGTATAAAGAGAAAAGATTTTGAAGATGGACTAGAATCTGATAACAACTGTCAGGTCCTATATCTGATGCTTTGAGCAGTTTGACCCTTTTTAAGACTTGTCTCTTTATTTGTAAAATGAGACTGTCCTGATTTCATAGCTCTGTTTGAGAATTAAATGAGTTAATAGAGAACAGTTAGTGATTATTAGACTAGTAAAATGCTTATTCACATCAACATACATTAGAAGTAGAGAAGAAGAAACAAAAATAAAAAGATATGGACCCTGCCCTCAGCAAACTTTATGCCTGGTAGAACAACAATCGGAGATGAAATTCAGGAAATAGAAACCACTCTAGCTATTTTAAGCCGAAAATATTTAAACATAGGAAATTGGATGCTTACAGAAGTGTTGGAAGAACTAAAGGACATCTAAGCTTCATGCTGGAATCCTAGAAAGGACACCTGAATAGGACACTCATCGATCCTTGAGAGGAGAGAGAATCTCAGCCCCAGTAAGGGAAGTGGAGGTACTGGAGAATACCAGGAAGACCATCGAAGCCAAGTGCACACCATCTTTTCTGTAATCCAGAGATCCGGAAAGAATTGTCATTGCAATGGCTTCTGGACATAAATAGAGTCCCTGCTCTTCCTTGGAGCTCTGTGCCACGAGAAAACCCAGTGTCTCCTCAGCTGCGATGTGCAGCCTCCACTTCACTCCCTCTGTCCAGATCCCGTGGAAGAGTGTCTGATTGGCTGAATCTACACTCTAGCTGCAAGGAGTCTCCAAAATGTAGTTCTTTGACTTTGTAGTCTCTTCAGTACGGTGAGGCCCACTGTGCTCCAGAACGGAATCGATACTGAACACCACCTACCTGTCACAGAAAGATACTGAACACAGTTACCTATTAAGGAAGGGAAATGAGCAGATAAGTGGATGGTATTAGGCTGAGGCATGTGTGGGAAACATGGAGACAATACAAAGCAAGCAGGCAGTCTACAAGAGGGCGGGATTCTTTTTTTTTTTAATTTTATTTTTTGAAGTTTTTGGTACTAGGAATTGAACCCACAGGCATCGTACCCCCGCACTACACCTTCAGCCCCCTTTTAAAATTTTGAAACAGAGACTTATTAAGTGGCTGAGGCTGGCCTCAAACTAGCAATCTTCCTGTCTTAGCCTCCCAAGTACTGAAATTACAGGCATATGCTGCTGCGCCTGGCAGGAAAGGATTATTTTCTAATCGGAGAGATAATTACCTGGGGTTGAAGAGACTAAAGAGGCATACAGATTAAAGAAAAACTTGTAAGCAGAGGGAAAGCATAGGCGAAATATCAGTGCCTCTTTTAGTCCTCATTCCTGGAAGCAACAGCAAGCATCTTGGATATGAACTTTTTTATAAGTAACAAAAACTTTAAAGATCTTTTCTCCTTCAATAATTATTTTTTAAGTACTTGCAGTGATGCTTGGAATCAGAAAGTATGTTTCACAGAGCAAGGAACAGGTCTGTTTTGTTCTGTAGATGCAGATATATCAAGAAAAATATAGTAAGTGAATCAGTAAGTAAGAATGAAATTAATGTCCCAACCATGAGCATATATTTTGATAAGACAAGCCAGGAAATATAGGACTAGTGTAATCAGAGGCCCAGGAGCTAAGTGGAGATGATAAAGGAAGTCTTCATGGAATTTTTAAGAGGAGTGAAATTCTAAACAGAACTCTATAAGCAAAGGCCTGTAGTTTGAAGCATAAGACGCATTCAAGGATTATGATTTCATCATGAATACAGTTTGATTTTTTTTTAGGCTTCTGGCTATATAAAGAGTAGTTGCATGTATTCAAAACTGGAAAAGTAATTTGAGAATCAAGAAAAAGCTTATCCCTGAAGTCTGTATCACCTATATTTGGGCTTACTCTAGCAATTATCCTTTGAATTATATTGAAAATTTCCAGAAGTGTGACCATAATCAAAAGGAACTTTAGAAACATTTATCTGGTGATGTGACCAGCAGAATGTAGTGAGGCTAGAGGCGTGTTAGGTAGCTATAACAGCACCGCACCTGTGTAGTTGGGGCGGGGGGGTGGGGTGGGGGATACTAAACTGACTTTTGATTAGAAAGTAGAGTGAAATGCATTTTTCAAATATAAGTCTGAAAAATAACTGGCATAGACTTAGACACATCTGTATTTTCAAGAATTTTACTTGTACATTTTACTGGGGTAATGGTGTGTGGTGGCCTTGTGCCTGGTAGGAGTAAGTGTTGCTTGTATCTCAGCACCATTCTTATTGCTCTGCTGGGGTTAGCAACACCCTCTCAGAACCTTATTTTCCTCCTTTGTTAAATGGTGGTGACACCAGGCATGATGGCTCATGTTGTAATTCCAGTACTTGGGAGGACAAGACCGGAGGATCGCAGGCTCACAGCCAGCCTCAGCAACCTAATGAGACACCTCCAACAACTTAGAGAGACCTTTTATCAAAATAAAATAGGCCTGAGGGTGAAGCTCAGAGGTCGAATGTCTCTGGGTTCCAATCTCCAGTACCACACACACACACACACACACACACACACACACACACAGCAGTGAAACAGTGCATTGGCCATGGTGTAGTTGCAGATATTAATGAAGAATATCAATGTCAAACATTCAGCACAGCACCTTGCATATAATAACTAAGTGTTGGCCCAGTGTCGTGATTGCCACCATTGCCAGCACCACTATCACCACCACCACCACTGTCGTTGTCGTCGTCGTCGTCGTCGTCATCATCATCATCATCATCATCATCATCATCATCATCGTGGCCCTAGGGCACAGTGAGGGAGTGTAGAACAGTGGAAAGTGAAAGACTGCAGAGACAAGCAGCCTTGATCAGTCAGGTTCCTGGCAAGGAGCACATGGAACACTGAAATGGAACACTTTGTAGAACCTGATTGAGAAACCATTGTGGTTGCGAAGGCTGTAGAGAAGGAAGGGGTTAGCATATTACCTCATCTTCACTAGGGAAAGAAGACGGGCACCAGCTATCAGCTGAGGCCTTATGTTCCCTCTTCCAGAAGGAAATGGGAGGAAGCAGTCATGAGGAAAGAGCCAGCAACAAGAGCTGGGACCTCAGCCACCTGCAATGAGGGAGGCTGGGGAATAAATACCCTGACCTCACCTACCTTCCTTCCTTCCTTCCTTCCTTCCTTCCTTCCTTCCTTCCTTCCTTCCTTCCTCCCTCCCTCCCATCTTCTCCCAGCACTTTCCATTGACAGAAGTCAGAGGCAGAGGGCCTGTGATGCTTCCCAAACAGATGTGTATCCAGAGTACAGAGCGTGATGGAGAGGGTTCAGGGTGAAACTAGAGCAGCAAACAGAATGTGCTCAGCACACACTCCCCAGGCCTTGAAGCTGCTTTGTGACTTCAGGCAAGTTGCTCAATTTCACTGAGCCTCAGGTTGCTTACTGGAAAACAAGGGTAACAGTAATAGTTATGCAGCTGTATCATAAACATAAACTAATACAGTGTATGAATAATGCGTAGCACCTGGTGGATATCAGCCAATGTTCTCTCATCTCAACCCCAGCCAATGACAGCTCTCTCCTCTTGTGGCTGCCTCGCAGTCCCTCTGTGCTTCTCATAGTGTGGTCCATAGACCGTGTGCTTAAGAGGCTCCTAGGGTCCTTTTAACAGGCAGTTTGTGGCCCCCACCCCAGTCTTAACTACATCATGAGTGGAAGGATGTGAATCTTCATTTCAGACAAGTTCCTCCAAATGGTTTTCACACACAATAAAGTCTGGGAACCACCATCCTAGAAGTCCACATTTCTAATTGATGCTCGCTTGGGTAAAGAGCAGGTGAGATTTATCTGTGCTTGGCAGTCATTAGATACAGTTATAGCCCATCAGCTCCATGAAGAGGGGCCATCAGACCAGGACACTAACGGCCTGTCTTGTGATGTTAGGTCACGCTGATTCTCCATTTTACTGACTTTATTAATACCCAAGGAACAATGTTCCCAGGCTTTTAATTAAAAATTCTCTAACATCCAGACTTTAATCATTTTCTAGGTTGGATATCAGCTTGGATTTTACCCCCCTTTCAGAGAAAACTTAATAGGCAAAGCAGAAGCTGTTAAATGGAATAGAGCTTTTTGAAAGCTTTATAGAGAAGAATAGGTCAATTCTAAGTATAAACAGGAGGAGGTAAAACTTAGGATAAGATCAGAGGATCAAGAACCTTCCTTTAATTAAGGAATGGTGTAAGAAAATTCGTCAGCAGTCAGGGACAGAAACCAAGCTCATGACTTGAATGGTCCTGAATTGGTTAGGATTACTTTGGCTATAATAAACACTGATGTAACATAGTGACAACTTAGACAAAAGAGAATTTTACTTATTGCTCATGTAAAATTACAGAGGTGGGCAGAGCAGGGCTGTGGTGGTGGTTTGACTCCTTGGGTTTGTCAAGGACTCATGTTCCTTCTAGCATTTGGTCCTCCCTACAATGTGATCCACGTTCTGGTGTTTCAGTGTGGAACTCCAAAGACTATATGGGCAGCTAGCTTTTGAAAAATGTTCAGAATCTCCCACAGTTTATCCAATTACTTCACTTTAGGCAGAACTTGTTCATTTGGCCACACCAAACTACCAGAGATGGAGAAACAAAATTATAGCAAATTATTCTATTAGATGGATAACATATTCAAGTCAACTAGGAATTACTGCCACTGGACCTACAACCTAAGAAACATTGAACTTTCTTTTTCCAGTAAGATAATTATCAGCAAGGTTCTAGCCAGTAGCACAGATACCATCATAGGTTTTTTTTTTTTTTTTTTTTTTTTTTTTTTTGCGGTACTGGGGATTGAACTCAGGGGCATTCTGCCTCCGAGCTACACCCCCAGCCCTATTTTTTATTCTTTATTTTGAAACCAGGTCTCACTAAGTTGCGGAGTGCCTCACTAGGAGCTGAGGCTGGCCGTGAACCCGGATCCTCCGGTCTCAGCCTCCCAAATGCTGGGATTACAAGCGTGCGCCACCACGCCCGGCTCATCATAGGTATTTTTAAAACAGGGAAGTTAACGCAGGGAACTGGCAACACAGCTGCGTATCCAAACCTCAAAAATGGGGAAACCCAACAATTAGCAAAAATAGGAAGTTTCTGCCTTCCCTGGAACCAGAGGAACAAAAGAGAAGGGAGAGCCCAGAAGTGCAGGCTGTCGGACAGAACTTAGAACCCAGAGTACTATTCTAGTGGAAGCTGGGGCCTGGAGGGAAGGCAGCAACTACCAAAAATGCCATCAGAAGCAAAGTGCTAGAGGAAGCAGCACACTGGGCTTTCCCTTCTTCTGCCCCTCAGTCTCCTTCCAGTACTTCACATTAGTTAAAAATAATGAGAAGAAAGGGTGCAAGGGACACTGGGAAATGTAGTTCCACACAGAGTAGGCGTGGAAAGGTAACACATCTGAAAGCAAACAGGTGATTAGGGCAAGACCCAGGCCCAATTTGTGGACCTGGATATGTTGCTTATCATTGAGAACTTGCTAGACATTACGTCTAGATGAAGGTGAAAATTTTTCCAAACAGAAGAGCGTCTTTCTGTTGAAAGTAATGACTCAAACAAGATGCACATACAACACTGTTTATAGCAGCATTATTTATGATACCTAAAAGGTGGAAACAACCTTGTCTCAGTCACCATTCTCACTGCTCTAATCCAAAAAAAAATTAACCACATTACTTAGAGGAAGGAAGATTTAATTGCTCAAACTTTTTTGAGATTTAGAGCTTCAGTTCATGTGAGGCCAGTTCTGCAGAGTTCAGAGCATGGTGGCGGGAAGCAGAAAGAGGGAGAGCACAAGCATTCTGCTCTCACACCATGGATACCAGAAGACTTTATATACTCCCCAAGGCCATACCCCCAGGGGCTCTTCCTTTGCAACCAAGCTCTGTTTCCAACATTGCTACCTTATTTCTGTGAGGGCTAGAGGGACATTCTAAATCCAAACCATTACAAACCTAAATGACCATCACCAAACAAATGGATAATGCATCGTGTATGCACGCATGCTACTCGGCCATAAAAAATGATTAAAATTCTGATATGCATTTATCATTGGTAAATCTTGAAACATTATGTTAAGTGAAATAAACCAGACACAAAAGAATGAATGCTGTATGATCCCACTAATAGGAGGTACCTAGAACAGGACAAATTGTAGAGGCAGAAAGTAGAGTTGAGGTTGTCTGTGCTTGGGGTAGAGAGCAATGAAGAGTAATTATTTACTGGGCACAGAGTTTCCATTTAGAATGATTAAAAGTCTATAGAAAGGGTAGCAGTGACGGCTGTGCCACATTGTGAATGTACTTAGTGCCACTGAACTGTACACTTTTAAAAGGTTAAAATAGTAAATTTTCAAATAAAATGCTTTAAAAGTTAAAGCATAAAAATAAAGAGGTTTCTGGGCTTACCAAATGTGTTTGCTAGTTGAAACCCCTTTAAGAAAAAGGTGAGTATTGGAAGGAAACAATAAAAGCTGACTAGGAGACAAAATGCTGGGGTCAAAAGACTGTAAATACTAAAAAATCAAAACCCATTCTGTTGGCTCTCTGTTGAGGTTCTTTATAGTTTCCTTTGCTATGCATAAGCTCCTCAGTTCAATAAAATCCCACATATTGATCCTCATTTTAATTTCTTGTGCCTTTGGGGGTCTTGTTGAGGAAGTTTTTACCCATGCCTATGTGTTGGAGTGTTGGTCCTATGCCCTCCTCAAATAGCTGCAAGATCTCTGGTCTAACTTCCAGGGCTTTGATCCATCTTGAATTGACTCTTATGCAGAATGAGAAAGTAGGGTTCATTTCCATTTTTCCCCATATGGATAACCAGTTTTGCCAACACCATTTGTTAAAGGGGCTATCTTTTTTTCAGTGTATGTTTATGACCCCTTTGTCAAAAATCAATTAGCTATAAGTGTATGGATTTGTTTCTGAGTCTTCTCTTCTGCTCCATTGGTCTATGTGTCTGCTTTGTGCCAATATCATGCTGTTTTTATTATTATGGCTCTGTAGTATAGTTTGAAGTCATGTATTGTGATGCCTCCTGCATGGTTCTTGTTGCTGAGAACTACTTTGGGTATTCTGGGTTTTTGTTGTTCCAAATGAATTTAAGGATTGGTTTTTCTATATATGTGAAGAATGAGCATGGTATTTTAATGGGTATTGCATTGAATTTGTAAATCACTTTTGGAAGAATGGCCATTTTGATTATATTTCTTCTGCCAAGAGCATGGGAGGTCCTTCTATCTTCTAAGATCTTCAATTTCTTTTTTTGTTTGTTTGTTTGTTTTTATGTTTTATATTTTTCCTTGTAGAGGTCTTTTATCTCCTTGGTTAGGTTTATTCCTAAGTATTTTATTTTGAGGGGAATATCATGAGTAGAAATGTTTGTTTGTTTGTTTGTTTGTTTGTTTGTTTTGTGGTACTGGGGATTGAACCCAGAGGCATTCTACCTCTGAGCTATACCTCCAGCCCTATTTTATTCTTTATTTTGAAACAGGGTCTTACTAAGTTCCAGAGGGCATTACTAAACTGCTGAGGCTGGTCCAGAACCTATGATCCTCCTGTCTCAGCCTCCCAAGTACTAGGATTACAAGTATGCACCACTACACCTGGCTTGGAAATGTTTTCTGGATTTTTTTTTCCGTGTACTTATGGACAGCATACAAAACAGCTTCTGATTTTTTAAAGATTGGTTTTGCTGAATTTGTTTATCAGTTCTAAAAGATGTGGTTGAGTTTATTTGCTCTTCTAAGTATAATAATATTATATCATCTGCAAATAGAGATATATTCAGTTCTTCTTTTCCTATTTGTACTCCTTTGACTTCCTTCTCTTGTCTTATTGTTCTGACTAGCCTCAAGAGAAATAACATCTAGAATCTACAGAGAACTCAAGAAACTCACTGTCAAAAACCAAATAACCCAATCAGAAAATGGGCAAGTGAACTAAATAGACACTTCATAAAAGAAGAAATGCAAATTGCAAATGAAAAAAAAATGCTCAACATCATTAGAAATCAGAGATATGTAAGTCAAAATTACTCTGAGATTTTGCCTAACCACAATTAGAATGGCAATCATTAAAAACACAAACAACAACAAATACTGGCAAGGATGTGGAGAAATAGGAACTCTAGTAAATTGTTGGCAGGGTGGCAAATTAGTTCACCCACTTTGGGAAATAGTGTGAAGGATCTTTGGAAGAATGGGAATGAACTCACCATATGATCCAGCTATCCCACTCCTGGGTATCTATCTAAAAGAATGGAAACCAAACTACCAGAGTAATGAATATAGTATATCTATGTTTATAGCTGCACAATTCATAATTGCCAAACTTTGGAACCAGCCAAGATGACCATCAACTGATGAATGGATTACAAAACTATGGGATATGTACACAATGGAATTTTACTCAGCCATAAAGATGAACAAAATTATGTCATTTTCAGGGAAATGGATGGAACTGGAGAATATTATGCTAAATGAGATTAGTCAGTCACAAAAAGTGAAAAATCAGATGTTCTCCCTAATATGCAGAAGCTAGGGAGAAACTGGGACATAGGAGGGACCACAGAAAAAGGAGAAACCTTAGATGAGTAAAGAAGGTGATCTAACTTGGAGATAGGAAGAGGGAAGAGGGAAACACTTCAATGGACATGATGTACATACACAAACTTATCAAAATCAATGATTGTGCTGAGCATGGGAAGAAGGGGAGGGGAAGGAAATAGAATACGAACTGGGAGAGGGCTCAATGAGTGCTGTATGCATGTATGCCTCTATCACCCTGAACTTCATCAAGATGTATGATTACAAAAATGCACAAATAAAATAATAAATAAATAAATTTTAAAAGCACAAATTCTGTTTCCAACTATTTCGCAACTCCGTTGTGCGGCTTCAGTACACTTTCTGGAAGAATAAATATTACATCCTGTGTTCCTAAACTGAACTTGATATGACCATGAAGCATTAGCAAAACTTAGAGTGAAAAGGTGAAGGTAAAAATCAGAAAAACAGGTGAATGAGTATCATCACCATATAGGGAGCATCTGAAGACTTGGAGATAGGTAACCTCACAAAATAATAGGAGAAAAGGGGAAAAGCCAGAGAGCCTACCAAGGCTGCTCTGAAGGATGAAGATAATGAGGAAGAGGTTCCCTGTCTGGGTACCATGATAACAGGGAGTAGAGGAGAGTCAGGATGTGCTCAGCTGGGTGGAAGGCAGCCCATAAATGTCATTGAGGATAAGCACTTGAAGATGGTTGTTGACTTTTACAGCCAACAATGCAGAAGGTCATTGGCTGCTTAGTGAAGGCCATTTCTGTGATGGGAAGAGGAATTTACACTGGAACAGGATGAGCAGAGCCTTCTTTTCTGCATCTCTCCATTTGCTGGCTCAACAGAAGCAGTAAACAAACCCTATTCCCAGAACTATGCTGACAACATTGATGATGGCGGCACACAAATTAGAAGGTAAACAGAAAGCCATGTTAATTTCAAGCTCCATTAGAAACACAGGCAGAAAAAAAAAAACCAACATCTGCCAAATAGAAAAGGTCAAAATTAGAAGGAAAAGAAACTTTGAGATCCTAAGGAGGTCCTGCCAAACAGCCAAGACGTGGAGCATTTTGTTTCCCCTTTCACTTTTGTCGATCACAGATTTCCAAAACCAACCCTCTCCTTAATGTCTCCTCTAATCCAATATGTGAGGGGATAGAATACAGGCTGTGTGTTCTCTCTCCTGGAACAGGAAATCATGCAGTATCTGGGGTATAGCCACAAGGCTCCATTCCAGAGGCATCTTCCATTTGTCTCGTGCATCTAATTGTGAGAGTTTTTTTTTTTTTCTTTTCTTTTCTTTTTAAGAACCTTTAACAGCATTTGTGACTGGCAGGATGGGTGTTATTCCTTTGAAGACTCCACCACTTAAGTTGTCTCTGACATGAGATTGGCATAACATGTCTAAGAGAACTCAGGCCCTTTAATCCCTTTGAAGAATGTGGTGTACACCCCAAATCAAATCCAGGAAATGCACACATGTCCTCCTTTTACTTGCCTGTGTTAAAAGGGATGATACACAAATGAAAACAGAGATCCCTTGTAACTTTTTAATGTCATGGCAGTGAGCGTTGAGGGTCTTTGATGATGGATGAGTCTTCATTTGTAAATTTTAAGCCATATGTACTAACTTAGTTTCCTTCCAGGCATTTTGTATTAGTGAGCATCACATATGGCTTCATAATGTTCCCATACCAGATGCCTCCTAGCACTTTGATTCAATATATGCAGGGAGAAATGATACCTGAGGATTTTAACATAACTTATTGGCTAGGTAGTAGGTCAGAGTTTCCATTCCACCCGGAGGTGAAGGACCAGGCTTGTGCTGATTTCTCAGACCTCTTTCAGGATTTTATGATCCTCTCATACATTTTTCCCAGAAGTATTAAATTTGAAGAATCAATCACTAAATGTAATCATATGCACTTTCCTCCCCCTAAAAACAAAATAGGTGTTTTTAAACACACATACACATTTTAAGAACAATAGCTTTCTCTTTTGAGCTTGGAAATATAGTCATTGTCAAATTACATTACTGGACTGAGCTCAGGTATTAGTTACAGCGGAAAGTAAAGAGATTATAGGAGACCCTTTTCTTAGAACTAGGACATAGATTCTGGCCTGGATTTAATTAAGTACTGCTCATGGCACCATGCAGGCTAGCACTTAATTATATTCAGTTTAGCCCTTTATTATGTATTCTCCAAATGTTTCATGTACAGTAGTTTTGTTTTCTACAGCTCTGTTGTAAGCTCTTTGAGAGCAAAGCTAATGTCACATGCTAACCAATAAATATATCATAAATGGGCTTATGAAGCAAAAGAATGTGGCTACAGATTCAAGATGCCACCATTCACATTAGGAGATGTGACCCTGAGAAATTCAGAAAGAGTGAACACCTAAGAAGGTTCTCTGTTCTTTCCTGGAAAGCATCCAAATTCTTCTCTGACTTCCACGGATAAGACACAGATTTAATATTCTCTCTCTCTCTCTCTCTCTCTCTCTCTCTCTCTCTCTCTCTCTCTGGTCCTCTGCTCTTTTAATCCACTCCAGAGAAGACAAAAATGAAAATGTAGCTCTAGAAAATATTGGATAATGTTTTTCCAAGTCCAGCATCTGTGTATTTACATATTTATTTTTGGCCCTAGCCTGATATTTACAATTTTTCTCAATCTTCACTGTCATCTTCTATTATCTTTGCCCTCTCTGTTACCACATATTAAGATACCTGTTTTAAGTGAGACCTTCCACAAATGCAGGACTCTACCTGTAGAAAATTTCTCTAAGAATAGCACATGGAACCAGTGGCTATGGTTATGTCTGGGAAGGTACAAGTGAAGAAGAAGAGAACGTTTACTCTGTATTCCATATCTGCCTGTATAGATCATTTTATCCAGAAGCCTATGTAACTTTTCTAATTTAAAAGCTGGTTAAAAAATAAAGTATCTATCTATATATACATATATAATGTATATATCATATATAATACATATATAATATACATGTATAATGATATACATCATACATGTACATTCATATATATATACATATAGATGGATAGACAGATAGATCATGATCTATCCCATTCTAGTAGGTCTTACTTAATGAATGGAGTACTGAAGCAGTTCGTTTATGCATACCTTACTATAAATAAATGAAAATTTTCTTCCTTTTAAGGTACAATGTTTAATGAGTCCAGTACTCCAGTTCTCAAAACAACTTGTAGGTGGCTGTGATTAATACTGGCTAGTGATTCATCCTGTGACCTATTAACAGGCCTGTGGTAGCTGACTTGCTTTTGTATCTGTAGCTTTCAGCTTTGAATGACCTGCCCTGAATGAGCATTTTTACAAGGTAGAAGATACTTCTGTCAGTCGGGAGAACCATTTCCATCATGATGGCTTTTCATATTTTTACTTTGCATCTTTACTCTTGTGTTAACTGTGTAATATCTCACTTGTCATGGTTGCTACACGTTGATCACCCTTTGTGGACTATTCATCTCCAGTGGCCCCACCACATTCCCAAAGTTTTCCTTTCTCTGTGAGATTTTCATGTTGCCTGTGTTTCAGGGTTTTATTCCTGTGTCAACCTATTTCATCCTACTTCTAATTTTCTATTAGCATTTCTACTCTGGCTTATTTGCTTTGCGTTTCTGCAAAAGTTTCAGCTGTTGTTGGACATCTTTAAACCTTCTAACCTTTAAGTAAAGAAAGGCTGACAAGTGCATAAATTTATTTGACTCCATAAATGAAAGTCCAAAACTTGCATGCTGTTCTTATAAGTGTCTGCATGCATTATGTTAAGTTCAGGATAGGTAAGATATATTTATGTTTGCACATTATACAACTTATAAGTTTAATTCCAAGCAGAATAAGTGTATAAATACTGATACGCATATATGGCTTTTTGAAAATGCACCATCAATAACTTGTAACATATAAATATTAACAAATGGAAGTGAAAGCAACTTGCTAGATAACCACTCACCCCAGTGCTTCAGAAACACCTGAAGGGCTTGTTGAAACACTGATTGCTGAATTCCCAATGCAGTAGGTCTGGGGTGGAGCCTTTGAATTTTCATTTCAAACGAGATCCCAGGTGGTTCTGATGCTATTGACCTGAGACCACATTTTTCTTTCTGATCACACAGAAAGATGATATTTTCCAACCTTAATAAATGACTGGATCCTGACCAGTGGCATGTGTCCACAATTTCCAAAACTTGGACATAAAATCCCTTGATAGTCACCCAGTCTCCCTCTTCCATTTTCTGGTCCACTATGATGGCCACACATTGAAGATAGCAGCCTATCAGGAGGAAGGCACCTGAATCTGTGAGTCTGTGCATAGGTAAAAGCTACCTCACCCACCTATAGCTTCGTGTGAAAGAGGAACAGCCTTTGTTATGCCAAGGCACTGGAATATGGGAACTGAGTGTGTACCCTAATATACATGACTTTCATATCAGGAGATGAACCAAACCCAGTTCTGAGGATACTTTTATTCTGTCAACTTAAGAGGAGATTAAATCCATCTATCATTTACTCTGCCTAGCAAAAACCTATTGAAATTGGCATAGACATACTCAGGTTAGGGCCTTATGTCTGCATGTAAGCCATGAAGAGAATTTCCCCAGTCCTTCTGAACATCTCCTGAGTTATACTATATTGTTTAGGGAATGTGAGAAGAAGAAGAAAAAAAAAAGTCTGTACATGTACAGGATAGTCACAATTTTTTTCAAAATATTTTCAACATGTAGTTGGTTGAATGCACAAATGTGAAACTCCTGGATACAGAGGCTGATTGTACAATTTTTGCAGCATCCGTCCCTGAAGCAGCTGCTTTCTCTGAACTCTGTCTAGAGATGCTTGCTTCCCTTCTCTCCCTCCCAACAACCTCACACTTGCCAGGCTCTGGTACCCCACCTATTTGTGAGATGTCTCCAGATGTCCTCACACACTGAACCGTGATTAAAGTAAACTCTAGTTAAACTATCTTCCTTCTGTTATGCAAATGCCCCCAGGGATGTCTCCCTTGCACACAATTGGACAAAAGGCAATATTTCCCAAAGATACCTTATTAAAGATATACTTCTCGCAACTCCTTCTTCACATTCTGCCCCACATTACCCTGCATGAAATCAAAGCCCAAAGACTACATAAAATAGACAATTCACATCTTAAAACACTCCTTATTTTTCTGATTATAAGCAAACATATATTTGTTAAAGAGAAGTTTGAGGCCAAGAAGAGTACACAAAGAAAAATTTATCTTTAGTACCAGCTACTATCCAATGATGATCCCTGTCAATGTTCTTTTATATATTTGTGTCATTTGTGTAGTTATTTATTTATTACCATGTCATTTAAATATATCTGGTTGTTTAATATTCTGCTATGCACTTAGACTATCATTTAGTCAAACAATCCAAACAAGTGTTGCTATCAATTTTTCTTGCTGCCATAAATAACAATGGGATAAACATAACTACATCTAAATCTCTGCATATACCCTATAGTATTCATAAAGTTGATTCTTAGCAACTGAATCCCTTGGTAAAACTGTATTAAAAAATGAAGGTATATAATATAAAAATAGCTAAATACTTAAAAATGGTTATATCTAGAAATCAGGTTACTAGGACAAATGCTGTATTCTATTATAAGCACTATATTTGACATTTTCTGTTTATATATTATTATAATTAGAAATAAACATATTGTACAAATTGTTTTATTTTTCCCAAGGCACAATTATGCACTCAAAAAAGTCTATGAACATTTTATTTTTTGTTGGTGTAAAATGATACATAACTGCAGGGATTCGTTTTGATACATCTGTACATGCACATAGCATAATTTGGTCTGTTTCACTCCACGCACCTCTCCTTCTCTCCCTGGTCTCCTTCCATTGTTCTCTTTGTCTCTCTTCTAATTTTTGTGAAGACTCTTTTCTTTCATATGACCTTTGACTTTCTGAGTTTTGCTTCTCTCAACATAATTTTCTCCAGTTCCATCCATTTTCCTGCAAATGACATAATGTCATTCTTCTTTATGACGGAGTAAAACTCCACTGTGTGTATATATATATATGCCACATTTTCTTTATCCACTCATCTGTTGATGGACGCTACTAGGTTGGTTCCAGAACTCAGCTGTTATGAATAGTGCTGCTGTAAGCATGAGTGTGAATGTATCACTATAGCATGCCAACTTTAATTTTTTTTGGATAAATACCAAGTGATTTCATTCTGACTCTTTTGGGGAATTTCCATACTATCTCCACACAGGCTATACTAATGTACAATGCTACTGACAATGTATAAATGTTCCTTTTTGCCTAAATTCTCACCAGAATTTATTATTATTTTTGGTCATAATGATTGCCATTCTAACTGGAGTGAGATGAAATCTCAGTATAAATTTGATTTGCATTTCCCTGATGCTGAAGATGTTGAATATTTCTTTTCATATATTTGTTAGTCATTTGTATTTCTTCTTTTGAGAAATATCTATTTAGTTCCTTTGCCCCTTTATTGATTGGGTTATTTGTCTGTCTGTCTGTCTGTCTGTCTGTCTGTCTGTTTGTTTTGGAGTTTATTTTTAGCTCTTTATATATTCTAGATTTTAACATTTGTCAGAAGAGTAGCTGGCAAAGATTTCCTCCCATTCTGTAGACTGCTCTTAATCTATTCATACTCTTAATTGTTTCCTGTGCTGTGTAGAAATTTTTTAATTTGACGCCATCTCATTTATTAGTTTTTGGTTTTATTTCCTGAGCTTTAGGGGTTTTATGGAGGAGGTTGATGCCTATGCCTATGTGTTGGAGTCTTGACTCTCTATATTTTTTTAGCAGTTATAAAGTTTATGGTCTAATTCCTAGGTCTTTGATCCACTTTGAGTTGACTTTTGTGCAGAGTAAGAGATATGTATGTAGTTTCATTTTCTACATATGGATATCTAATTTTCCTAGCATCATTATTTAAAAGGAGGTCTTTTCTTGAACAAATGTTTTTGGCACCTTTGTCAGGGATCAGATAACTATCTGTGTGGGTTTTTCTCTATGTCTTCTATTCCACTGTCCTACATATCTATTTTATGCCAGTACCATGCAGTTTTAGATATTACAGCTCTGTAGTATAATTTGAAGTCAATAAGGTGATCCTTTCAGCACTGCTTCAGCTATTCTGGGTCTTTTTTTCCCCCATATGAATTTTAGGACTTTTTTTTTCTAGTTCTGTGATTAATGTTATTGATATCTTCATCTAGACTATATTGAATCTGTAAATCACTTTTGGTAATATAGTCATTTTAGCAATATTAATTCTGCCTATCCAAAAACATGGGATATAGCTCCATCTTCGAGTGTTTGTTTCAGTTTATTTTTTTAATGTCCCATAATTTTCATTATAAAAGTATTTACCTCCTTGGTTAGATTTATTCTTAGGTATTTAAGTTTTTTGAATCTATTATAAATGATGTTTTTTAATTTCTTTTTCATCAGATTCATTGGTAGTACACTGAAAGTTGCTGATTTTTATATGTTAATATTGTATCCTGCTACTTTTCTGAATTTGCGTGTTAGTACTATAAGTCCTCTGTTGGAGTTTTTTTTGGAGGGAGAGGTTGCTAAATATAGAATCATATCATCTGCAAATAGTGATCATTTAACCTTTCCTATTTGTATCCTTTTTATTTCCTTCACTTGTCAAATTGCTCTGGCTAAAATTTCATGTACTATATGGAATAGAAATGAGAAGAGTAAGTGTCCTTGTATTATTTCTAATTTTAAAGGAAATGCTTTCATATTTTCTCCATTTAGTATCACGTTGGCTTTAGGTTTGTTGAATACAGTCTTTATGATATTTAGTTAAGTACCTTCTATTTCTAATTTTCTTCACTGTTTTTAACATGAACGGGTGCTGGATTTTGTTGGAGTTTTTTCTGCATGTAATGAGATAATTAAATTATTTTTGTCCTAATAATTATGTGGTGAATTATGTTTATTGGTCTGCATGTGTCGAACCATCCTTGCATTCCTGGAATGAAAACCAATTTGATCATGTACAATCTTCTTAATGTATTTTAATATGAATTATTAATTATTTATAAAAGACTTTTGCATCTATGTTCATCAGGGATATTGCTCTGTGGTTTTCTTTCCTTTATGTATCCTTAATTAGTTTGGGTATCAGGGTGATACTGGCTTTATAGAATGTCTTTGAGAGTATTCTCCCTTTTTTTTTTTTCATGAAATAACTTTCTACAGACATTTTAAAGAATCTGTATTGTATATCCATGTGAACAAACCACCCTTCTAAAATTTAAGACAATTTACTCTCCCACCAAGAGTGTATAACTACTAGTGTCCTATAGAAGCCTTTTTCAAATTAGGTCTTTTTCTTTTTAATCTTTTCTGATTAAGAATATAATTTTTATTTTAATTTATTTTACTGACAACATTAAATTGCATTTACATCTTACTTGCTGGCCATGAATATTTCTTTTTTTTAAATTTTTTTATTTTTTATAATAATTGGTGCATTGTAATCATACATCTGATACAAGCTGATACAAGGCATATATGCACACATTTCTCATTTAACCCCTTCCCTAATTCCCACCTACTCCCTCACCCTCCCTCCTTCTCAAGTTCAGTTTAGTGATTGACCTTGATATATTTGTGAAAGTACATCATGTGCAGTAGGGTGCCCCCTCCTCTCCCCCCACCCCCATCCATCCCCTTCAGTTAAGTCAACTTCTTTGCTTATAGAGGGTTTCTCCTTTTTCATCTGGAGACCCTCTTATGCCCCATCTTCTCCCTAGCATCTGCATATTAGGGATATTCTTTATGCTTTTTTACTCTTTGTGACTGGCTAATCTCACTTAACATAATGTTTTCCAGTTGCATCCATTTGTAGTTAATCTCTTTGAGTATTTTCTCTAGTGCTGTTTTGGAAGACATAAATTCTTTCAGTTTCTGTTTGTCTTGGAAAATTTTTATATGCCCGTCAATTTTGAGAGAGAGTTTTGCTGGGTATGAGAGTCTTGGCTGCAAGTTATTTTCTTTCAGAGTTTGGAATATGTTACTCCAGGCCCTCCTGGCTTTCATGACTTGATTTGGGAGGTCTGGAGTGATTGGTTTGCCTCTAAATGTCACTTAGCCTTTTACTTTTGTTGCCTTTCTCTCCTTAGCTTCTACATTAGTCAACTTGATTATTATGTGGCATGGTGAACCTCTTCTTTGGTCTTGTCTTTAGGGAGTTCTGTATGTTTCCTGTACCTGTGTGTCAACTTCTCTTTCTATGTTTGGAAAATTTTTTGATATTACTTCTTTGAAAAGATTGTTTATTCCATAAGTTTCAACGTCTTTTTTTTTTTTTTTTTTTTTTTTTTTTTTTTTTTTTTTTTTTT